>CAUYUJ010016763.1:257006-263020 GCA_963575745.1 Prorocentrum cordatum | reverse complement strand
CCCGACAAGTGAAGCCTTTTAGTAAGCGCACACACCAGGAATGAATCGATCAGGGCAGTGCTGTTTAGGCAACGCCCAGGGCCGTTTAGTAAACGTCAATTGTCGGGTCTGGGTGGTTTTTCCTCCTTTGAGGGTGGGTCGCGGGGTGGGTCGCGGGTGGGTCGCGGGGTGGGTCGCGGGTGAGTTGCGGATGGGTCGCGGATGGGTCGCGGGGTGGGTCGCGGGTGGGTCGCGGGGTGGGTCGCGGGTCGGTCGCGGTTGGGTCGCGGGTGGGTCGCGGGGTGGGTGGGTCGCGGGTAGAGGTCGCGGGTTGGGTCGCAGGTGGGTCGCGGGGTGGGTCGCGGGGTGGGTCGCGGGGTGGGTCGCGGGGTGGGTCGCGGGGTGGGTCGCGGGTGGGTCGCGGGTGGGACGACGACAACAAACAACAAGAGCATTAACAACAGCAACAACAACACCAACACCAACAACAATTACAACATCAACAACAACAGACGACAACAAACAACAAGAGCATTAACAACAGCAACAACAACACCAACACCAACAACAATTACAACATCAACAACAACAGCAACAATCATTTTACTCTCATGCGCGATGTGTCCACACGAAGCATGCGACCATCATGATAACCATCCACGTCATGGGGGACTCTCGTTCTATAGCGGGGTCCGTTATTCCCATTCCCAGATCTCCCGCCCAATGAGGTCTTGCAAACACCTCCTCCGAGGAATTTCAACACATCCCGCCTCGGAAACACATGCCCTCGCCTTGCTGCGCCGATGCGAGACCGCCAGTGGAACCCCAGCGAAGGGTAAAGCACAAGGAAGTATCGAACGACATGATTGCCTTGGTGGGGATGGGGGCTGTCGGTGGTGAGGCAAGGACCTGGCCCTGAATAGAAAGGGAGGACGTCTCTAGAAGGGCTGCTGTTGCTGTTGGGAGCGGCGCCAATGCTGAAGAGAGTAGGGCGCTAGTCCAGCGTAAAACAAAACGACGTCCCGAGCGGAACGCTGGTTTTGTTGGGACGGCGGCTTTCGGCGGCGAGGAGGAACACCGCCTTGAGTAAGAAAGGAGGAAGCATCGAGCGGGACCCGTGGTTTTGTCGGGACGGGGACTGTCGGCGGCGAGGACCAGCACCGTCCCGGGGAAACAGAGAGGACATCTCGAGCGGGAGCGTTGTTCTGGCTGGGAGCGGCGCCAATTCAAAAGAGAGTAGAGCGCCAGTCCAGCGTAAAACGGAAAGAAGTCTCGGGCGGGAGCGCTGGTTTTGTCGGGGCGGCGGTTTCGGCGGCGAGGAGGAACACCGCCTTGAGTAAGAAGGGAGGAAGCATTGAGCGGGAGCCGTGGTCTTGTCGGGACGGGGGTTGTCGGCGGCCAGGAACAGCACCGTCTTCAGGAAAAAGGGAAGAAGCCTCGAGCGGGAGCGTGTTCTTGCTGGGAGCGGCGCCAATTCAAAAGAGAGTAGGGCGCCAGTCCAGCGTAAAACGGAAGGAATTCCCGGGCGGGGGCCCTAGTTCTGTTGGGGCGGCGGTTTTCGGCGGCGAGGAGGAGCACCGCCTTTGAGTAAAAATGAGAGGAAACCTCGAGCGGGAGCGTTGTTTTTGCTGGGGGCGGTGCCGATGAGAGAAAGACTAGCGCGCCAGTCCAAGGTAAAATGGGAGGAAGTCTCGAGCGGGAACGCTGGTTGTGTTGGGACGGTGGCTTTCGGCGGCGAGCAAGAGCAGCGGCCCTGAGTAAAAAAGGACGAAGTCTCGAGCGGGAGCGTTGTTGTTGTTGTTGTTGTTGTTGTTGTTGTTGTTGTTGTTGTTGCTGTTGTTGTTGTTGTTGTTGTTGTTGTTGTTGTTGAATATTATTACTTCTAAAAAATAATTATTGTTGGGCCCCCTGGTGCACGCCCCCCCCGCCGCGCCTCGGCCGCAGCCTCATTTTCATCATTTTCGTGAGGAAGTCTCAGGTAAAACGATGTGATCCAGATCCGGTTGTGTTGTTACGATCGGTTTTCCCTTGCAAAAAATAAGCTAAAGTGGACATTTCTTGTTCTAACATAACCAAACTTCAAGAATCCCTTGCAAAAAATAAGGTAAAGTGGGACATTCGCGCGCGCAAGACGAAATCCTTCCAAAACTTAGTTTCGTAGCGATTTTAACATAAAAACATAAAAAACCAATGGTTTTTCAAAAAAAAATTGTCAAACATTCATCCCGCGCGCTCTTGCGGATTCGTAGGAAACCCAACACTTTTTAATCATTTCTGTCAAACGGGCTTTTGCGAGCAACTTTTTCGAACTTCTGCAACAACGGTTGCGCACCTGCCAGGGCCATCATCCCTGTCAAATAATACCATGCGGGACACATTCGTTTTTTCTTCGCGCGCGCACGCCGTCGTCGTCGGCCGCGGGGCCCTGAATAGTAGCCACGGTCGTCCGCATGCCACGAAGTGAAGTGTCCGAACGTCATAGGGCGGGAAGCTGGGTGTGGGTGGTGGCGAAGAGTCGTTTGGAAATTTTGGTAGAGCTTGAACCGGCCCCCCCACAAAGTGGGGGTATTGCCCGCCTCCTATGAAAACCCTGGCACTGGTGAGAACGGAGTGTCCCCACGTGCTAGTAATTGTTGTTGTTGTTGTTGTTGTTGTTGTTGTTGTTGTTGTTGTTGTTGAACATTATTACTTCTAAAGAATAATTTGTTGGGACCCCTGGTGCACGACCCCCCCGCCGCGCCTAGGCCGCAGCCTCACATTTTCATCATTTTCGTGAGGAAGTCTCAGGCAAAACGGGGGAGTCCGGATCCGGTTGTGTTGTTACGATCGGTTTTCCCTTGCAAAAAATAAGCTAAAGTGGACATTTCTTGTTCTAACATAACCAAACTTCAAGAATCCCTTGCAAAAAAATAAGGTAAAGTGGACATTCGCGCGCGCAAGACGAAATCCTTCCAAAACCTTAGTTTTCGTAACGATTTTAACATAAAAACATCAAAACACCAATGGTTTTTCAAACCAAAAATTGTCAAAATTTCATCCCGCGCGCTCTTGCGGATTCGTAGGAAACCCAACACTTTTTAAACATTTCTGTCAAACGGGCTTTTGCGAGCAACTTTTTCGAACTTCTGCAACAACGGTTGCGCACCTGCCAGGGCCATCATCCCTGTCAAATAATACCATGCGGGACACATTCGTTTTTTCTTCGCGCGCGCACGCCGTCGTCGTCGGCCGCGGGGCCCTGAATAGTAGCCACGGTCGTCCGCATGCCACGAAGTGAAGTGTCCGAACGTCATAGGGCGGGAAGCTGGGTGTGGGTGGTGGCGAAGAGTCGTTTGGAAATTTGGTAGAGCTTGAACCGGCCCCCCCACAAAGTGGGGGTATTGCCCGCCTCCTATGAAAACCCTGGCACTGGTGAGAACGGAGTGTCCCCACGTGCTAGTAATTGTTGTTGTTGTTGTTGTTGTTGTTGTTGTTGTTGTTGTTGTTGTTGTTGTTGTTGTTGTTGTTGTTGTTGTTGTTGTTGTTGTTGTTGTTGTTGTTGTTGTTGTTGTTGTTGTTGTTGTTGTTGTTGTTGTTGTTGTTGTTGTTGTTGTTGTTGTTGTTGTTGTTGTTGTTGTTGTTGTTGTTGTTGTTGTTGTTGTCGGGGGGGCGGTTTTGGCGGTCCCCCAAACCGCTCGAGCGTGAGCCTCATTTTCAATGAAAATGCAGCCGGCGCCTCGGCGAGAGCGCCAGGGCGCCTTTAAGGTGTCCAACCATAATGATTTTTTAGTAATTACATTCAACAGCAACAATAAGTTTACCCTCCTGCGCGATGTTTCCACGCGAAGCATGCGGCCATCAGGATAACCATCCACATCATGGGGGACTCTCGTTCTATAGCGGGGTCCGTTATTCCCATTCCCAGATCTCCCGCCCAATGAGGTCTTGCAAACACCTCCTCCGAGGAATTTCAACACATCCCGCCTCGGAAACACATGCCCTTGCCTTGCTGCGCCGATGCGAGACCGCCAGTGGAACCCCAGCGAAGGGTAAAGCACAAGGAAGTATCGAACGACATGATTGCCTTGGTGGGGATGGGGGCTGTCGGCGGTGAGGCAAGGACCTGGCCCTGAATAGAAAGGGAGGAACGGCGCCAATGCTGAAGAGAGTAGGGCGCTAGTCCAGCGTAAAACAAAACGAAGTCTCGAGCGGGAACGCTGGTTTTGTTGGGACGGCGGCTTTCGGCGGCGAGGAGGAACCCCGTCTTGAGTAAAAAAGGAGGAAACATCGAGCGGGAGCCGTGGGCTTGTCTGGACGGGGGCTGTCGGCGGCGAGGAACAGCACCGTCCCGGGGAAACAGAGAGGACATTTCGAGCGGGAACGTTGTTCTGGCTGGGAGCGGCGCCAACTTAAAAGAGAATAGAGCGCCAGTCCAGCATAAAACGGAAGGAAGTCTCGGGCGGGAGCGGTGGTTTTGTCGGGCGGCGGTTTTCGGCGGCGAGGAGGAACACCGCCTTGAGTAAGAAGGGAGGAAGCATTGAGCGGGAGCCGTGGTCTTGTCGGGACGGGGGTTGTCGGCGGCCAGGAACAGCACCGTCTTCAGGAAAAAGGGAAGACGCCTCGAGCGGGAGCGTGTTCTTGCTGAAAGCGGCGCTAATTCAAAAGAGAGTAGGGCGCCAGTCCAGCGTAAAACGGAAGGAATTCCCGGGCGGGGGCCCTAGTTCTGTCGGGGCGGCAGTTTTCGGCGGCGAGGAGGAGCACCGCCTTGAGAAAACAAGGGAGGACACATCGAGCGGGAGCGTTTTTTTTTGCCGGGGGCGGCGCTGATCAGAGAAAGACTCGCGCGCCAGTCCAAGGTAAAGCGGGAGGAAGTCTCGAGCGAGAGCGCTGGTTTTGTTAGGACGGCGGCTTTCGGCGGCGAGCAAGAACACCAGCCCTGCGTCAAAAAGGAGGAAGTCTCGAGCGGGAGCTATGTTGTTGTTGGGAGGCCAGTTTTGGCGGTCCCTCAAAGCGCTCGAGCGTGGGCTTCATTTTCGATGAAAATGTAGCCAGCGTCTGGGCGAGAGAGCCAGGGCTCCTGTAATTGGTCCGAACATAACAATTGTTTCATACTTAACATTAAACAACAACAACAACAGCACCAGTAACAACAGCACCAACAACAACAGCAACACCAACACCAGCAACAGCAACACCAGCAACGCAACAAGCAGCATTCTCACCACGAATTCCTTGTTCAGCCACGCACCCAGGGACAGTGAATGACCGTTTGGCCCCCTCACTCTGACGTAAATTATTGCAGGGACCTCTGAAGAGGTAACTTGGAAGAGAGGGGTTGATTGCACCATCATTGATGAGCTGCTGTTTGTTGTTTGATTCACTGTTCCAGTGCGAATTGTGCAGTCAGCGGGTAAAATCGTGCATTGGGGCAGCATGTATTTGCTGCTGCTGCTCCTCCTCCTCCTACTCCTCCGCCTTCTCCTCCCCCTTCTCCTCCTCCTCCGCCTCCTCCTCGTTCCCCTCCTCCTCCGCCTCCTCCTCCTGCTCCTCCTCCTTCTCCTCCTCCTCCTCCTCCTCCTCCTCCTCCTCCTCATCCCCCTCTCTCTAAGTTACCTCTTTTGCGGTCCCTACAATTTATCTTCATCGCGGAAAGTGCCTCATGGGAAGACAACGGGTTGATCATCTTCAATAGTGCCAGAGCCCCAATTCTGGGCCTTCAACGCCACGAATCAATGTGATTGCTACGTTTCCACAACCCTAGACGTGCCAGAACACCATTCCTGGGTCTCCAGCCCCGCGAACCAGCGTGACTGTCGTGATTGTCGTATATCGTGCCAGAATGCCCTTCCTGGGACTTCCGATTATACGAATCCGTGAATTTGCCGCAAAGTGATATCCAGCTGTCTGCGGCAATTCCGCCGCAGTACCAGCTAGCGCAGAGTGCTAGGTGCCAACTATACGAGGAGGCAAGGGGGCTCGCTGGGGGCTGGGACAGAAGGCTCGAATTCTTGTTCGTGTTCCCACTCTTGGGCTCTTCTTGGGGCCGTCTCGGGGCC
>CAUYUJ010016763.1:224506-252006 GCA_963575745.1 Prorocentrum cordatum | reverse complement strand
GTCCTCTTGGTGCCGTCTTGAGGGCCTCTTGGGCCTCCTGGGGCCGTCTGAGGGCCCTGTTGTCGGCCTCCTGGGCCGTCTTGGGGCGATCTTGAGGACCTTTTCGGCCTCCTGGAGAGTCGGGCATCCGAAATGGCGAGAACGCTCAAATTCGTCAAATACCCATGGCAAATCGGTGATTTTGGCCTCTCGGGACTCTCTTCGGAGGCCTTTTGGAGCCCTTTAGGGGCGTCTTGGAAGCATCTGGGCCATCTGGAGACCATCTTGGGCGTCTTTGAGCGATTCTCTGGGCGACCCAGGGTCCTCTCAGACCGTCTCAGGGGCCTCCTGGCTCCCTCGTGGCCCGTTTTGGGGCCTTCTTGCCTCTTGAGAAGTCACGCGGCAATGCGCGCCAAGCTCCATGAGCGCCCGAGCGCCTGGAACTCGGGGGTGCGGTCCCCTTCGGCAGCATGCCAATACTCAGTCCAGAGGGCTCTAAGGGGCTCGAGGACACGCCACTTGGTGCCTCGCGGCCTGGTGGCGGATATATGTTATGACCGTGGCCCCTTTTCGATTGCAGCAGGCTGTAGTCAACATCAGTGGCGCAGAGGAGGGAGCGGCCGACGATGGGACGATGAGGAGGACGAGGCTGATAGTGGTGTTGGAGACGATGCTGATGATGATTCGGAGGAGGAGGAGGAGGAGGAGGAGGATGAGGAGGAGGAGAAGGAGGAGGATGATGAGGAGGAGGAGGGGGAGGAGGAGGTGGCAACGAGGAGGGGTGGGGCGGGGGAGGAGCAGGTGGCAACGAGGATGGGTGGGGGTGGGGGGGGGCGGGTGGCGTTGTGCGGTGTAAGTGGATGTGTTGGTGTATGCGCGGATGCATATGACCAGAACGCTAGAGGGAGTCAAGGGACAATACACACGGGATGATACTGACGAGGGGGAGCAGAGGGAGGACACAACTGAAGAGGGCCACAGGTGGGATGAGGAGTAGGATGAGGAAGAGGTGGATGACGATGATGCAAACGATGCTAATGGATTATGTGGCTGCATACTGCTGCTGCTGCTGCTGTTGCTGCTCATGATGATGATGTTGATGATGATGGATGATGGTACTGGTGGTGGTAGTACTGACGGGTGGTGGTACTGACGGTAATGATGCTGATGTCGATGATGATGGGGAGATGTTGCTGCTGCTGCTGATGCTGCTGCTACTGCTGCTGCTGCTGCTGATGCTGATGATGATGCTGATAATTCTGATGATGGTAGTGATGACGATGACGATTCTGACCACGATGTCAATGACGACGGCGACGGAAACTAAGATGATGACTATGATCATGTTGCTGATGATGCTGCTGATGATGCTGATGACTATGATGATACGGATGCTGCTGCTGGTGGTGGTGGTGCTGATGCTGGTGGTGGTGATGCTGCTGGCGATTCGTATGGTGGTGCTGATGATGAGGGTACTGCTGCTGATGACGATGGTGCTGATGATGATGCTGCTGATGCTGCTGACGAGGCTGCTGACGTAGATGCTGATTGTGACGATGATGATGCTGCTGATGATGCTGATGCTGCTGCTGATGATGATGACGCTGCTGCTGATGATGATGCTGATGATGTTGATGCTGATGATGTCGATGCTGATGATGATGGTGACGATGATGCTGATGATTATGTTAATGCGGGTAATTATGATGCTGATGCTGATGCGGATGTGGAGGCGGATATGATGCTGCTGCTGACGATTGTGCTGATGATGATGATGCTGACGATGGTGCTGATGATGAGGCTGCTGATGCGGCTGAGACTGGGGCTGAGGCTGAGGCTGATGCTGCTGATGACGATGATGTTGAGTGTGAGTACGCTGATAATGCCGACGCTGCCGATGACGATGCCGATGTTGATTATGATTGCGCTGATGATGCCGACGATGCCGATGATGATGCTGATGATGCTGATGCCGATGATGCTGATGATGATGATGATGATGATGATGATGCTGATGCTGATGCTAATGCTGATGCCGATGACGACGGCGACGATGCTGCTGCTGATGATGATGGTGATGATGATACTGGTGACCAGGCTGCTGCTGACGACGACGACGCTGTTGTTGGTGAAACGTCTGCTGATGCTGCTGATGATGGTGATGCTGATGGTGGTGTTGATGATGCTGCTGATGATGATGACGACGCTGATTGTGATGCTGCTGATGCTGATGATGCTGATGCTGCTGCTGCTGATGATAATGCTCATGCTGATGCTGATAATGCTGATGATGCTGCTGCTGCTAATGACGGTGATGCTGATGCTGCTGATGATGATGCTGGTGATGCTGCTGCTGATGATGATCTGCTGATGACGTTGATGATGCTGACGCTGATGATGCTGCTCATGTTGATGATGATGATGAGGACGATGCTGCTGCTGATGATGCTGATAATGCTGATGACGACGACGTTGACGCTGATGATGATGATGATGATGCTGATGCTGCTGATGATTAGGATGATACTCTGATGATGCTTATGATGATGCTGATGATGCTGATGATGCTGATGATGCTGCTGCTGCTGCTGCTGCTGATGATGATGATGATGATGATACTGATGATGCTGCTGCTGATGATGCTGATGTCGATGCTGCTGCTGCTGATGATGATGTTGATGTTCATAATGGGGATGGTGCTTCTGCTGCTTCGGATGATGATGATGCTGCTGCTGCGGCTGCTTATGATGTTGATGCTGATGATGAGGATGATGCCGACGATGCTGATGATGCTGATTACGATGATGATTGTGATGCTGATGATGACGATGATGATGATGATGATGATGGTGATGATGGTGCTGATGATGATGATGCTGATGGTGATGATGATGCTGCTGATGAGGATGATGCTGATGATGCGGATGATCTTGATGATTATTCTGATGATAATGAGGATGTGCTGCTGCTGCTGCTTCAGCTGCTGTTGTGCTGCTTCTGCTGCTAATGCTGATGATTCTGACGGTGACGGCCGTAGCATTTGGACCGAAGGCGCCTACGGCGAACCACCGCGCCCCTTGCATTTTGGACACGCCTCTGCGTCGACACGTTGACCCGACGTCTTGCCAAGCTATTGGACAACGTGTTCCCCCATCCGTTGTGGTAACCCGTGTGGAAGCACTGCTGGGAGGAAGAGGGGGAAGGAGGAGGAGGAGGAGCAGGAGGGGCAGCAGGAGGAGGAGGAGGTGGAGGAGGAGGAGGCGGAGGAGGAGGAGGAGTAGGAGGAGGAGGAGGAGGAGGAGGAGGGGGATGAGGAGGGGGAGGAGGAGGAGGAGCAGGAGGAGGAGGAGGAGGAGGAGGAGGAGGAGCAGGAAAAGGTGCTTTCCACAGAATCGGCTCAGCCGATGCGTCTCAGCGATGCATCACGACCTTCCGACACCATCTGCTTTGGCCCCACCCGGGCGGCCTCCACTCCGTAGATTCGAAGGCCCGATCGGACGCCCGAAAGCGTCAAGCCCCCTTCGTGTGCACGGTGGCTGTGAAAAAAACAGGCCTGCCATGATGAGCAACGCTGGCGGCGAAGGGAAAATGTTGGATGCAGTATTGACAGGCGTGTTCGAGGGGCGGAGAGGAGAGGGGAGGAGGGAAGAAGGCGGGGGGGGTGAGGGGGATGGGGGGAGGGAGACGGAAATCTGTTGTTCATGTACTCGATATATTTGCTTTCCAGCATAGGCATCTTCACTCGTGAAAGCTCCAATTGGGTCGGAGGATCGCGCCGTGGCATCGACGGTGCATCGGCGACGCATCGGCTGAGCCGATGCGGCGCGATGTGGAGCGGGATTTATGATGTCATGCCAGCGTGGCCGATGCATCGCCAATGCATCCGCGACGAGGCACGATCCCACACGATCCTGCGATCCCGTCTGCTCCAGCCCCGTCTGGGCGGCCTCCTCTCTCCGGCTCCTGCCGCGGTCTCCAGGTGTCCTGAGGGCCAGAGGGGGTCAAGCGCGTGACGAGATAGCTCGGTCCTCCTCCTCCTCCTCCACGAGCTGAGGCAGGTGGGGGGGGCGCGCAGCAGGCTATGCGACGTGATTCACACGGAGCGGAAGCTCACGCTGGTCTTCGAGTACTTGGACCAGGACGCGGAGGGGGGGCGAGCGCCTTCTCCCACCCGCGGCGCTCACTCGTCGCTCACTTCGTTGTAGATTTGTTCGGAGTGATGTCTGGCAGACCTGGCCTCCTTGAGACGTGGAGCCGAACTCTACGGTGTTCCTATTTTGGCGCTGCCGTCGCCGCCAGTGGCCCCGTTGTGGTCGGAGGCGCCCTCGTGCACACTTCCCACTGCCTTGCCTGCCGGGACCTGCAATGATCTGCAATTCTGCTTGTGATGCGGCCGTTTTGCGGTGGCACCCGGCCGCCAACAGGCCCGTGAGTGTGTATGTGTATGTGAATGTGTGTGTGTGTGTGTGTGTGTGTGTGCGCCCGCGACTCGCACGGGTCTTGAGAATTTGACCCGCTCTTCGGGCCCGCCACGGATCGTTCGCGATGCTGCGCATGCGCGAGTGGTCGAGGCCTTAGCGAGGCAGGCGTTCGCGCCGAGGGCGAGCAAACACCCGTTGCTTCGCCCTCGGTGGCCACCTTTGCGCCCTCCGATCGGAGATGACGAGGGGCCAGGCAGAGGGCACTGGGGCGGCTGGCCTCTTGGTTGCTCGCCTCATCGTCTCCTTGTTCCTCCCTTCCTCCCTGCTTTCTCGTCTCTCACTCCTCGACCAGCCCCTCGTCCGTCCCCTCGTCCCTCCCTGCCTCCTCTCTCCCTCCCGCCTCTCTCGTCCCTTGCCCCTTCTCACCCCGACTACTTCCAGGGCCCACGTCGATCCGACCGATCCGATTCGATGCCCAGTCCAGCCGTCTCGATCCGCTTCGATTCGACTCCGAGTTTCTGAAGATCCGCTGCGGTCAGATGACTGCACGGCGCTGTTGTGCATCCTGGCGCAGCCGACAGGAGGGGAGGGAGGAGGAGGCGGGCAGCCACTGCGTGGCAAGGACTTGAAGAAGCTGCTCGACATGTGCGACGGCGGCCTCGACGCCGCCACGACCAAGGCGGGGCCGCCAGCCGCTGGCCGCGGGTCTGCCGGGGGAGGGGGGGGGGAGGGCGGGGGCGTCGGCGGTGCGACGAAGGGGGAAGTAGTCCCCAGGGGCTTGGCGACTTTTCGCCAATCGACTCCTGGGGATCGAGTGAGAGCAAGCCAGGACATGCAGGTCAATCGAGGTGCATCCAGGGACATCCGGGCGAGTCCAGGTAGAGCAAGGGATCCCCAGGGAAAGCTGGAGAGCAGCTTGCGGCCGCGCTCGCGCGAGTCGAGGGAGGACGGCAGAAGCCGTGAAGCCTCTGGCGAGGCTCCTCGTCGCCACGGCTGGATCCGCGCCGAAAAACGGGTCAGGATCAACTAGGGGGCCACATGCGAACCCTACCCCTACCCCCCACGATTTCTGAGGGGGAGGGTGGGGTTCACTCCATTCGGGAGCTCCCGAGCGAAGTGAACCCCACCCTCCCCCTCAGAGATCGTGGGGGGTAGGGGTAGGGTTCGCTTGTGGCCCCCTAATCAACCCCGGGAGTGGTCTGGGGGCCGATCTTGAGTGGGTGTGGGGCCGGGCGGGAGGGCTGCTGGTGGCGCAAGAGTGTTCCTCCTCCGAGCAGCAAGAGGGGGCAGGCATCGCTCGGACGTGTGCATGTTTCCTTCGGCGAGGACCATCGAGGAGCATCCTTGATTATTTGGCGAAACAACCACGCACGAGAGCGAGAAAAACACAGGGAATGGACGTCCGAGCGATGGCCAGAGGGGGCAGGCCGTCTCGGGAGGCGGCGGGGCCTCGGAGAGCGTGCAGGCAGCTGCTCGTGAGGCCTGGGGCCTGCTGTCACCGAGCGGGTCGGGTACAGCCAGGGCCCCGGGTAAGGGGAGCGGGTTGGTGATTGGGCCCCGAAGCTCAACAGATGGATTGGAATCACTAAACCAGGTCTGCCGTAGCTGGTGTTTTTCGGGTGACGGCAGTTCCGGTTAGTGGAATGGCGCTGGGAAGGCGTTCTCCAGGACACATCGCTAAACCAGGTCCCCCTAAACCCAGTCTTGCCAACGCCCGAGCGGGGTCCATTGTTGCCCCCTCGCAAAAGGTCAGATAAACACACGTGTGCCTCGATGTGACGTATCGTAAGTCCCCCGTGGCGGATTCAGGCCACTTGCGAGTAGTTGCTCTGCGAGTCGTGGAAAGCGCTTGTCTGTTCTGGGCCTTCTCCCCCGGAGCCCTCGACCCCTTCCCCCAGACTGGCAGTGCGCCCCGACTCGCCGTTTTGTTGACGCCCAGTGGCTCGGTGGCCGCAACATGCCAGACTCCCCGTCGCGCTTCTCTCGTGACGCGAGGATGTCGGGGCTGTCGTCGCCTCGTGGCAGGAAAGCAGATCTTGCTCTCGGCGGCGCGCCCACGAGGCAGGAGCAGCAGGAGGCGGACCCAGGCGGACGAGAGAGGCGGGAGAGGGAGGGCCAGCGAGGAGGGGTCCGGGCCTCCGGGAGCCAAGGCGTGCACGGCGTCGGCTGTCCGGGGGGCAGGGGCGGGTCGCCCCGAGGGTGGGCACTGGATGCGCTCGCCCCTGGAGCCTCGCCGGACACGTTGGCGATCGGGCCCCCTCGATGCATGCAGTGCCGCAGATGTCTAGGCTTAAATCGGGCCTGTCCCCCTACAAGGGGATTTTCGACGAAAAATAAAAGATACCCCAAACATGGTCAAAAAATAATCAAAGAATAGTCTGGGGACCATTTTTTTAAAAAGTATTTTTTGACCTTTTTGGGGTATTTGGGGGTATTTTTAATTTTTTGTCGAAAATCCCCCTGAATGGGGACAGGCCCGACATAAGTCTGGGCCTCCTGGATGAGGCCGGAGCAGATGGGTTCGGAGGATCGCGCCGCATCGCCGATGCATCGGCGTTGCGGCTCGACGTGGAGCCCGATTTGCTTCACGCCGACGTCACCGATGCATCGCCGACGTCGACGATGCATCGCCGGGGCATCGCCGATGCATCGCCGATACATCGCCGATGCATCGCGGATGTATCGGCGATGCGGCGCGATCCTCCGACCCCATCTACTCCGACCCCATCTAGGAGGCCTCTAATCTGGGCCATGCGCCCTTGCCGCAGACCGGACCACTGCTTTTTTCCCACACGGAGTCTCAGGAAATGAGCGGCGCCCTCAGTGGTGGCTATTCAGCTCTGCGTGAGGACGGGATGCGACCGCTTTTCGTGCAGGTGGCGCATGGGCTGTTGAAATTATATCAATCAGGGTGCAGACAGCTGGTGCAAGCCAGAAGTTTGACAGAGGGGGACATCAGGAGATGCCAATGGAGTGGTGGATGGGCTGGTGCTGCTTACGGATCCACAAGAAGATTGGTGAGAGGACACCAGCAGCCCTGGCGAACTTCCCGCAGGGGTTAGATTCGGCCTCGCAGTGGACGGCGGTCTGCATATTTCCCAGGCGGAGAGCGGGCATTGCTTTTCCGCGCCAGGGTGTGGGAATCTCACTCAGCCTTCTGTGCTGAAGCTTTGGTGATGGTTCGTTATTGCACTACATCTGGTTTCAGCAGTAGTCGTGGCAGCATGACTCATCGCCTCGGAGTGCAGACGTCTGCAGACCGCGCGTGCCTCTGGAAAGGAGGGCACACTCCCTCCCTCTTTCCTCCCTCCGTCCCTTCCCCCTCTCGCCCTCAGCCCCCCCCAGGCAGTCTCCGTATCATTTGCCTCCCTCTCTCCTTGTCTGCCTATCCCTCTCTCTGACCTGTCGTTCCCCAGAGCCCTTCTTGCAGCTGGACCGCTCCTCTCTGTCTCCGTGCTCTCCCTTCCTCGCTGTGTCCGTCCTCTCGTTTCCGCCTGCTCGTTCCGACCCCCGCCTCCCTGCCCCTTGACCAGACCCTGGCCCTGAGAAGGGGGGAGGGAGGCAGGGGACGAGGAGAAGGAGGAGGATCGATGGCGGATGATGATGATGATGATGATGATGATGATGATGATGATGATGATGATGATGATGATGATGATGATGCTGATGATGATGATGATGATGATGATGATGATCATGATGATGATGATGTTGATGGTGCTGGTGCTGATGTTGATGCTTATGCTCATGCTGATGCTGATGCTGATGATGCTGCTGCTGCTGATGATGATGATGATCATGATGCTGATGATGACGATGACGATGAACGACGATGATGATGATGATGATGATGAGATGATGATGATGATGATGATGATGATGATGATGCTGATGATGATGATGATGATTGATGATGATGATGATGATGATGAATGATGATGATGATGATGAGGATGATGATGATGAGATGGCTGATGATGATGATGATGATGATGATGATGTGATGACTGATGCTGATGATTGATGATGATGATGATGATGATGATGATGATATGATGATGATGATGCTGATGATGATGATGTGATGATTATGATGATGATGATGATGATGATGATGATGATGATGATGATGATGATGATGATGCTGGATGATGATGATGATGATGATGATATGATGATGATGATGAGATGATGATGATGATGAGGATGATGCTGATGATGCTGATGATGCTGCTGCTGCTGATGATGATGATGATGATGATGAGGAGGAGGAGAGGAGGAGGAGGAGGAGGAGGAGGAGGAGGATGATCGAGGAGTGAGGTTCTTGAGGACGAGGAGAGGGAGGGCGGCCCTGACTCGCCCTTTCTTGCCCTTCGCTGCCTTCCCCACGGGGAGGGCCCACTGTAGTTACATCTACCTCGATCCTGGCTAGGGCAATCCTCGGCCACCGTGGATCTGGCCGTCATCGGCGCGGGTGTATGGCTGACGTCCCTCCTGGCGTCACCTCCAACTTTGTCCCTTCCCCCACGCGCTGCTTCTCCATCGTCCCCCAGAAGCTGGCGCCTCCTGCGACCACGTGGGTTGAGAGCGAGATTCCCCTTCCTATGGTCGACTCTACGTCATCTCTCCTCCTCCTCCTCCTCCTCCTCCTCCTCATCCTCGTTCTCGTTCTCCTCCTCTTCTTGCCCCCCTGCCTCCTCCTCCTCCTCCTCCTCTTCTTGCCCTCCTGCATCCTTCTCCTCCTCCTCCTACGTCCTCCTCCTCCTGCCTCCTCCTCCTCCTCCTCTTCTTGCCCTCCTGCCTCCTCCTCCTGTTCTTGCCCCCTGCCTCCTGCCCTTCTTCACTCCTGCCTCCCGCCTCCTCCTCTCTGGCCTCCTGCCTCCCTTTCGACTTCTCCCTCCTCCTGCCTCCGTCTCTTTCTCTCCTCCTCCTCCTTCTCCCCCTGACTCCTCCTCCTCCTCCTCCCTCCTCCTTCTCCTCCTTCCCCCTCCCTCCTCCTCCTCCTCCTCCACCTCCTCCTTCTCCTCCTGTTCCTCCTCCTTCTGCTCCTCGTTGTCCTCCCCTCCTCCTCCTCCTCCTCCTCCTCCTCCTCCTCCTCCTCCTCTTCCTCTTCCTTTTTTTCCTTTTTGACGTTAGGCAAAATTGGGTCAGTTCGGACCGGAGTGGTCATATGACGAAGCAAGGAGGCAGATCAGAGAGCGATCGTATCAGAAGGTATCAGATGCTTGCCAGCGTGGACCCCACACAGTGTGTTTACATCAATTGATGGTGTGTAATGTTTAAGGTGCAATATATCTTGTGCAGCATGTTAAGCAATGTATTTGGTGCAGCCTACATTGTGCAACCTATGTCGTGCAGCCGATGTCGTGCAACATATGTTGTGATCTGTATGTGGTGTACATAGGTGGTGCTATATATGTGGTGCAATCCTGCAAGTGCAGTCTTTATTGTACACTACACGTGGTTAAATCTAAGTTGTGCAATCTATGTTGCTTATTATACGTGGCGCATCCGATGCTTGGCAATCTATGTTTTGCAATCTATGTGGTGCAATGTATGTGGTGCAATCTATGCGGTGCCGTTCACCCTGCCGAACTTGAAGTTGCCGATTCCACTGTTCGCGTAAGAATCCCACCAACCCACCCGCAACTTGGTTTGCAAAACCCTTGCGGAGGCGATTGCCATGAGTGCTTGGTGTTGGCTGCTGCATCTCTGCGGCCGCGCTAACCTGCGCATGCTCGCGCGCGCAGCGGCCAGCTATTTTGGCGCGACCGACGCGAACGCGGTATCATGGCAACGTCGACGACGGTAGACACGATGAAGGTAGTAGCGATGCTGGTGACGATGTTGACAACGACGACGGCACGGTCAGTGACGGCGCTGATGCTGATCACGCCGACGACGGCGTTCTCGCGACGGTGATGAAGGTTTTGGAAGGACTTTGAAATGCGCGCGCGGCCGACGCGCGAGAGTGGCCCGCATGGTACTATTTGACACGGATCGTGCCCCCCCCCCCCGGCACGCGCGCAAGTGCGCTCGTCGAATGATTTCGGCATGCGTCGCGAAATGCCCGTTAGTCAGAATTCCATGAACATGTTGAACAGCAGTTGGTTTTGTACGAATTCGCAAGAACGCGAGCGCAGGCTTTTTTTGAACATTATGGTAACGGAGTTCCCCACTTGTTTTTATTGGGGCGCCGACTTACATGAGGGGGCGCAAGAGGTGTAGGAAGATGGATAGAGGGGGACAACGAGAGCGACGCTATCGAATGGCATACAAGACTCTTGCGAAATTGCCCCGTTGTCCTAGCGGCCGTCGTTTCTGTTCTCAAGCTGCGCGCCCCCCCGCGGGTGCGGTGCATTTGCGGTTACAGTCGGCAGCGCCTATGATAGGGGCATCGCGCAGAAGCAAGGAGAGGGCGAGTCAGGAGCAAGAGGAAGAATGGGAGGTGCGGGGTGGAGGGGATCACGGCGATGGCCGGGCGACGGGGACGATGATGATGGCGATGGGCGATGGCGATTTGCAGGCACATGTTATCGGGGACATCCCGCGTGCACGACGCGGGCGAAGGGGTCGAAGAATGGGGAGGAGGAGGAGGGAAGAGGCGGAGGAGAAAGTGCAGAGTGAGGGAAAGTGAAGAGGAGAAGAGGAATATGGCGAGCAGGAGCATCAGGAAGGAAGAAGGGCGAGCAATCGGAGAGGGAGGACGTTGAGAAGAGAGGCAGGAAGTGGACGAGGAAGGACAGGGGAACAATGGAAGGGGTGAGGGAGGAGCAGGGGGTCACAGTGAAAAGGCGATGGAGGGAAAGGCGGGAGAGCAAGTAAGGCGAGGGTGGGGGGGTTGGCCTCGCTCTGTCGGGGCCTCCCTGGAGGGGTGGGAAGGGTCGCGAAACCTTGAGACAGTACGGGTTTCGCACACCCTCGCTCAGGCGGGGCCTCCCTGGAGCAGTGGGAGGAGCACGACACCTGATACAGAGCATGGCTTGCGAATTCCCTTCTCGCTCGGGCGGGGCCTTCCTGGAGGAGTGGGAGGGGCCACGAAACCTGCTACATGGCATGGTTTTCGAATACCCTCCTCGCTCAGGCGGGGCCTCCCTGGAGGAGTTGGAGGGGCACGAAACCTTATACATAACATGGTTTTCGAATACCCCCCTCGCTCAGGCGGGGCCTCTTTGGAGGAGTGGGAGGGGCACGACACGTGATACATACCATGGTTTTCGAATACCCTCGCTCAGGCGAGGCCTTCTTGGATGGGTGGAAGGGACGCGAAACCTGATACATACAATTGTTTTCGAATACCTCTTCGCTCACACGGGGCCTCCCTGTAGGGGTGAGAGGGGCGCGACATCTGATAAACGACATGGTTTTCGAACACCCTCCTCGCTCAGGAGAGGCCTCCCTGGAGGAGTGGAAGGGGTATGGCATTTGATCAATAGCATGGTTTTCGAACATACCCTCCTCGCTTAGGCGGGGCCTCCCTGGAGGAGTGGAAAGGGGCGCGACAGTGTTACATACAGTCCGAGAAGAAATGCTTGGAAATGGATTTCGCGCTCGCCTGGGGGCCACGTTCTTCGAGGCGCCGCCATTGAGGTTGCAGAGGTACTGAATGCCTTGCGCGAAAGGGCGATGTCCACACTTAGTCCAATGCGTGCGGACGTTTCGGTCCCATTGCTTTCCATGGCCTAGCGTTGCAGCGAACGTGGTTGCATTGCAGCGCGTCGCCTTATGTACGCGCACGCACATACCACCAACCACGCACGCACGCGCACCACAAACCACTACGCACGCACGCAGACACACATGCACACGCGTTGGAGTATACACTCTGCGCTCGAACTCCCGCGTGATTGGTTGGTGGCGTGTCTCGTACTCGGCGCCGAGGGTTTCGGGGCGATTTGGAACCCGTCGGGACGCGCCATTGCGTTCGGCGCCGAGGGTTTCGTAGCACTTTGAGACAATGTGAGGCTCGCGGGCGTGCTCGGCGCCGAAGGCTTTGGGCACTTTGAGACCCTTTGAGACTGTTTGAGACCGCTTTGAGACAGCCATCGGACGCGTCGGGTGCGTGAATTCATACAATGTCGTGCAGATTTTGAGACCCTGGCCCACGTCGGCTCGACGTGCATGCAGCGCTGCATGTGACCGATGGAAGTTGCTGTTGATATGATGCGTGCTCAAATGATTCCATGCGAAAAGTGAGGAATTTCTTTTCCAACTTTTTCTCCGTCTGTTATAATGTTTTCGAACACGCTCCTCGCTCAGGCGGGGCCTCCCTGGAGGAGTGTGGGAGGGGGGCACAAAACCTGATACGTGGCAAGGTTTTCGAACACCCTCCTCGCTCAGGCGGGGCCTCCCTGGAGGAGTGGGAGGGGCACGACACCTGATACATAACATGGGTTTCGAATGCCCTCCTCGCGCAGGCGGGGCTTCTTTGGAGGAGTGGGAGGGGCACGACACGTGATGCATAACATGGTTTTCGCATACCCTCCTCGCTCAGACGGGGCCTCCCTGGAGGGGTGGGAGAGGGCACGACACCTTGTAAATGGTATGGTGTCCCGATGCTGTCCTCGTTCTGGCGTGGCTTCCCTGGAGTGGTAGGTCTGGTATGGTAGTTTTGGTATTGTAGGTGTGGTATGGTATGGTAGGTGGTGTGGTTTGGTTGGCATGGTATGGCACATATGGTATTGTTATGGTGTGGTAGGTGTGCTATGTGGTAGGTATGATATGGTAGGTATCGAATGGTATGGTATTGGTGAGTATGGTATGGTAGGTGTGGTATGGTTTGGTACGAATGGTATGGTATGGTAGGGGGCGGGAAAACGAAACGGGGGAACAGGAAAAAGAGAGGGTGTTTTAGAAAAGCAATGAGCCCGCCCAGGATGTAGAGAATTGATGCTGCGAAACCATGTGTTTTTATGATTTCGCGACACTCGGTTTTTAAACCCATACGGAACCTACGATTTTTGACGGATTTTGGCATGCGCGCGCGACGACGCGCCCGCGCGTGCAGTTCGTTTTTTTTTGCAGCGGGTTCTTGCGACAGCACGCGCGCAAGGGCGTTCGAACGATTTCGGCATGCGCGCGCGAACCCTCGTGGGGTAGCATGTTAGGAACATGCGGAAACAGCTGGCGCAATTTGTTGTTGAAGATCCATGTTGCGAAATTTTGTTATATATACAAATGTTTTTGGGACCCTCGATTTTGAACTACTTACGGAACTTAGGGTTTTTGACAGACTTCGGCATGCGCACGCCACGACTCGCGCGTGTGCATTTTGCCATTTGTTTTGCAAGGGTTTTTTGAACACCGATGATTTTTGATAAGCGAATGCGCGCATAATTTTTATGGTTGGGGATGACGGGGGGTGTCGATACCGTTTCGGCTGGGACTGTCGGACCTCATATCTAGGATGGACGATGGGGCATCGTCATATGTAATTTGCAATACGACGAGGCGGGCGGATAAGCCCAGGGGAGTAGTTTATTGTTCCCAACCATCCTGTGGTGTGGGGTCCTCGTTTTGAAGAGACGGTGCGGCGCGTCTCCGCCTTCCTCCTTCCTCTTCCTCTCCTCCTCCTCCTCCTCCTCCTCCTCCACCTCCTCCCTCCTCCCCCTCCTTGCCTCGGCCCTCCGCGTGACTCTGTGTCGGCACACCCCTCACACGCTTCGTGGCCCCATGGGGAGCTCCAACTGCGGTCCCAGTGGCGGAACTCGCATGGCGGCCTCGGGCCATTTCGGCACACCCCTCACGAGGATCGTGGCCCCATAGGGAGCTCCACCTAAGGTCCCAGTGGCGGAACTCGCATGGCGGCTTCGGGCTATTTCGACACACCCGTCACACGTTTCGTGGCCCCATATGGAGCTTCACCTAAGGTCCCAGTGGCGGAACTCGCATGGCGTGCCTCGGGCCATTTCGGTACACCCCTCACACGTTTCGTGGCCCCATCGGGAGCTCCACCTAAGGTCCCAGTGGCGGAACTCGCATGGCGTGCCTCGGGCCATTTCGGCGCACCCCCATCACACGTTTCGTGGCCCCATCGGGAGCTCCACCTAAGGTCCCAGTGGCGGAACTCGCATGGCGTGCCTCGGACCATTTCGGCACACCCCTCACGAGGATCGTGGCCCCATATGGAGCTTCACCTAAGGTCCCAGTGGCGGAACTCGCATGGCGTGCCTCGGACCATTTCGGCACACCCCTCACACGTTTCGTGGCCCCATCGGGAGCTCCACCTAAGGTCCCAGTGGCGGAACTCGCATGGCGGCCTCGGGCCATTTCGGCACACCCCTCACGAGGATCGTGGCCCCATGTGGAGCTTCACCTAAGCTCCCAGTGGCGGAACTCGCATGGCGTGCCTCGGACCATTTCGGCACACCCCTCACGAGGATCGTGGCCCCATATGGAGCTTCACCTAAGGTCCCAGTGGCGGAACTCGCATGGCGGCCTCGGGCCATTTCGGCACACCCCTCACGAGGATCGTGTCCGAGCTCCAGGGTTCGCATGGCGGCTTCGGGCCATTTCGGCACACCCCTCACGAGGATCGTGGCCCCATAGGGAGCTCCACCGAAGGCGCCAGTGGCAAGGTTCGCATGGCGGCCTCGGGCCATTATGGCACACCCCTGACGAAGATCGTGGCCCCATAGGACTTCCACCGAAGGCGCCAATGGCAGGGTTCGCATGGCGTGCCTCGGGCCATTTGGCGGCGACGAGGCGGCGACGGCGACCACGGAGCCGCCAGACCGGCACCTGTGTCCAGATGACGGGCGGCGGCGAGGCGGCGACGGGGCGGCGACGGCTACCACAGAGCCGCCAGACCGCCACGCAGGCCCAGACGGCGGGCGGGCGACGGGGCGGCGACGGGGCGGCGACGGCGACCACAGGGCCGCCAGACTGCCTCGCAGGCCCCGTTTCGCATACTTAACGGGACGAGGCGATGCGAAGAAGATCTGGAACAGCTGGGATGCCCTCGCGGCCACGATGGTTCGCGGCGTGACGTCCCAGGAGTGGTGTTCTGGAGCGGTTCAGGATTTTCAGGCGGTTGTCCTCCATCGGGGCGTGCCCCCCAGTGAAAACAAACCATCGTAGGGGCCTCTGAAGAGGGAACCTGGAGGGGTGGTTTGCTGCAACATCGTTGATGAGTCTTGGTTTTGCACCGGTCCTCCTCCTCGATCCCTCCTGCGATCTCACGCTGCCGCTTCCCCCCCCTCCCGCGGCAGTCGTTCCTGTATCAGCTCCTGCGCGGCATCGCGTGCCCGCGGCCGACTTCGCAGGGGGGGGAGGGGGGGCTGCCCGAGCGGACGCCCTCTTGCGGGCCCGAGCCCCGCAGACGAGGCCGATCAGAAGGCCTACCTTGCCAAGGTAAGGGTGCCTTTGTGTCCTGCGTTTCGCGACCTGTGCCTTTGCATTCCTATGGCAATGCGGCCCTCGGAAGGGTCTCGTGTTTTCTCGCGTGTCATATCCGATCAGCCCCGACTGTAGCCCCAACCCGCGCCCGAGCCCGCGCCCGCGCCCGATCCCGATATGAGCTTGAGCCCAGGCCCGAATCCGAGCCCGAACCCGAGCCCGAGAGGATCAAGGTTTTTGGAGGATGCGGGGGGGATGACCGCGTGGTAGACGTCGTCTAGATTCGAGGCTCAGCCGCAATCGATCAGGGGCAGAGGAGTAATGAAGGGCGCCAAGCGGCGTCCTTCTTCTAGAGATGAGCAGACCACCGCACTCGCTCTGGTGCACCCTATCTCCTTGTGGCGTTGCTCGAGTGAGGATAGGTCATGATCTGGGAAGTGCTGTGGATACCGCACGTTGGTGCAATAGGACGAAGTGCCTCGCAGTGATTCAGGTGACATTTGGGCCGTAGCTTTGGGGGGTCCCAGCCAGGGGGAGGAGAAAGTGAGCCGCAACGACGTACTGCGGACTCACAACAAGAATCAGCTGGCATGTGGCAAGACAGCCATAAGCTCCTTAGGACGACTGACGTTTGCAAAGATGCCCAGATCCTGAATATGTCGAAATCCTTGGGTTTCAGGTGCTCCCCAACCATCCAGTGGTGTTGGGCATTTGAATCGGCAGCGCCCCGCGTCGCACCTCCCTCCATCGTCATCTCGGCATACCCCTCACACGCTTCGTGGCCCCATGGGAAGCTCCACCGAAGGCCCCAGTGGCAGGGTTCGTATGAGTTTCTGCTTTTCATATCGGCACACCGAGGGGCAGGAGAAGGGAATCGATCAGGAGGCTGGCTGGAACCCGTCGTTTTCAGGTCTTGACCTCGCGTGCAGGACGCCAGACTCGGCGCGGGCAGGTGGGAGGCAAAGCTATTCCCGCACGCCTCGGCTTGGGCTCCAGCGGTTTCGGGCACGTGGCCCTCATGATCCATCCTCCTTCTGGCCGTGAAGGGTAGGTGTCTAGTTGGTACTTATAACATCAGCTTTTGGTCTATGACCCAGCTGAGACTAACTGTCCCCCCTCCTGTCCTCAGTCCTGCTCCTTGTCCACCCGTGCTCAAGTTTTCAGGCCCCCGTTGCCTTCTCCACGGTCCCGCACACCCACGCCTTGCAAGCACAGTGCTGCTGGGGTGGGTGGGGGCGACAAAGTCTTGTGCCACTCTCCTCCCCTACAGACAGGGCCAGTGGTGCGGGCACTGGCCCTGAGTGGGGTGGCAAGCCAGCCGCCTCAGGAGCTACAGCGCTGGGACCAGCGCGTGCGAGTGGCTCAATTAGTGTGCCCATGAAGACGATAAGCCATCCTTCTCCTACAGACCACGTGGCTTTTGCCAGGACCAGATCTTCATCCAGAGTTTTGTTTTGACCATCTCCAGGCTCGTGGACGGCATCCGGGGCTCGAAAGCGGCGAAGAGCTCCAGGACACCTTCACTTTAGGGCTCGTTTCCTTCAAGCTGATCGTCCACGTCCTTCTCCATCGTGGATGGGCCAAGGATTTGTGTTCGCTCTGCCCCGCATGTTAATGTGAGCCCTTCGGCAATCTAGAGCGCAGTCATCGAGTGTAGGGCGGGTAGAACTTGGCGCAACTCCGAAGTTAAGGACGGATACCATCGTGCAATGTTTGGCGACTGCACTTTGGCAGAGAGTTGCGATAACGACCGCTGTCGCCAGAAAGACCCGTTCTTGCCCTTGACCTCCTCCTCCTCCTCCTCCTCCTCCTTCTCCTCCCCCTTGGCCAGGATGAGTTGGGCTCTGGAGACCCATTTCGGATTCCGGGGCTGTCAAACATTTATCCAACATGGGACTCCGGCCTGTATGGCCCCAGGGAGGGGTCCAGAGACCGACTCTGAGCGGATGTTCGGCCTCCTCCTCCTCCTCCTCCTCTTCCTCCTCTTCCGTCCTTCCTTCCCTGCTCCATTCCCTTTCCTCCTCTTCCCCCTCCTGCTCTTCCATCTCCATCTCCTCTTCCTGCCACGGTATTCTTCCCCTTCTCTTTCCCATGCTCCCCCCTTCTCCTCAATCTTTTCCTTTAATATTTAGTGACCTTCGACACATTCCGCTATCGTGCCTGTGTCATGGGT
Source organism: Prorocentrum cordatum (assembly GCA_963575745.1). Taxonomy (NCBI): domain Eukaryota; class Dinophyceae; order Prorocentrales; family Prorocentraceae; genus Prorocentrum; species Prorocentrum cordatum. Next base: position 234,096 of record CAUYUJ010016763.1, on the reverse strand, counting down.
GGCGCCCCTTCTCGAGGCCTTTTTGTTGCCTTTTTTGGGGGGGCCTCTTGGGGGACTCTTGGGAGCCTCTTGGAGGTCTCTCGGGGCCTCGTGGGTGCTCCTGGGGGGCCTCTGGGGCCGTGTTGAGGACCCCCTCTTGGAACCCTGCTGCGCCCCCAAACGTTCCCTCCCCGCCTTGGGCCTTTTTGGGGGCCGTCCTGGGGGCCTCTTGTGTCCTTCCTGGGAATCTTGGGAGCATTCTCGGGGCGCTCTTGGGGGGCTTGGGCCGTCCTGGGCGCTTCTCCGACCAAGCAGCGCCCGCCTCCAGGGCCTGCAGGACGGCCCAAGAGGCGCCCAATGAGGGCTCCGCCACGGGCCATCGCAGGCCATGCCAGACGTGCGAGAGTCCCAATCCAACGTTCTCGAGGCCCCTGCAGAAGAGTCACGCGAACCGCCCTTGCAGCGCCCAGTGGCGCCCGCGCATCCGGGCCCTGGCCCCTGGAAGAACAGTGCTCACATTAGATCCGAGCAAGCCCAATCAGTGGATGATTCGGAAAGTAATGATATGGATATTGAGATAGATGGTGAGATCCATAGTTGGATCGATAGGGGGATCGATAGTGAGGACGATAGGAAGGTCGATCGTGAGACCGGTGAAGTCGACTCAGTGAGATCGATACTGAGATCGGTCGTGAGATCGCTCGTGCGATCTATAATGAGATCGACCGTGAGATCGATAGTGAGCTCGATTGTGAGATCAATAGAGTGGTGGGTAATGAGATCAATGATGAGACCGATCGATAAGCAGATCGACCAGGAGCCGGGGAACCCGAAAACCTGGGAACCCCGCCGCTCACCGAAGTCGGCTTTCCACCAGCGAACGGGAACCCGGGGACCCGGGAACCCGGGAACCCGGGAGACCGGAACCAGGAACCCGGGAACCCAGCGGCCCACCGAAGTCGGCCGCTTTTTTTCGAAATTTTTCAAGATCCGCTAGGACCCTTCCAGTGCAAGCACTGATTGGGGGAACTATTGAGAACGGTTGGTCCGAGGTGTAATTACACCAGGGAGATCCCAATCAGTGGATGGTTTGAAAATTAGTGATATGGATATTGAGATCCATGGTGCGATCGATACTGAGACCGATCGTCTAATCGATAGTGAGGACGATTGTATGGTCGATCGTGAGACCGGTAGTGAAGTCGATTAAATGAGATTGCTAGTGGGACCGATCGTGAGATCGTTCGTGCGATCGATAGTGAGGTCGATCGTGAGATCGATTATGATATTGATAGAGATCGATAGAGAGGTGGGTAATGAGATCGATGGTGAGACCGATCGATAAGAAGATCAACCAGGAAGCTGGGAAACGGGGAAGCCCGCCGCCCACCGAACTCGGCCTGGAACCAGCAAGAACCCGGGAACCAGGCCGCCCACCGAAATCGGCCTGGCTTTTTCGCCAAATCTTTCAATCTCCGCTGGGACCCCTTCAGTGCAAGCACTGATTGAAGAAGATCGAGGTCGGCTCTGGGAGGGTGCCCTCGAGTGTTCTTCACTTTGGGCCTGCGGAGGGTCTCATGTTCTTGCAGGATATTCTTCTGCACCATGCGGAGGGCTCGCAGGGACCTGAGGACACTTCAGTTCGTGCCTCGGGGCGCGGTGGCGGATAAGCGACCCAGACAGCCGCATCATTATACACTCCGACTTTCATGGGCGGCTTCTCCGCTTGCGCTGGGCCCCCTACCCCTCTCCAGCGCGCGAGATGCGCCATGGGCGACCTTGAAGGTGTTGCCGTGGGCTTTCGACGAGGAGATCTGGCGCTGGCGGAGACATCATTCCTCTGACGTCGGAAGTGCATGCCTATGTGGTTTCTTGTCCTGTATCCTCATCCTCAAGCGGGCCCTCACTGAGGCACGAGTTGGTTTCGCCAGGGGTCGCTTTCGCTCGGTCTGTTGTGCTGGGGCCGCTTTTGCTGGTGGTCGGCTCAGCTTTCGCCGCGGTCGGTTTTTCGGGGCTCGGTTTCGCGGGCGCTTGGCTTCGCCGGCGATTGTTTTCGCCAGGTTCGGGTTCACCCGCGGTCGGCTTCGCCAGCGAATACTCACGTGCGGGTCGGACCGCGGACCTGGGCGGGCGGATTCCAACGGGCAGGTCGGGCAGGCTTGTCGCTGAAGCGGGCGCGCGAGCTTGCCGGCAAGCGAGCGGGCGGACCCTCACGAGCGGGTGGACCCTAAGGGGAAGGTCGGGCGGGCGGACCCTAGCAGATGGGCCACTAACGCGCGGGTCGGATGGGCGGGACACTAGAGCGGGCGGGCGATTCCGACCGGGCGACAGTGACCACGGGCGAGACCGACAGGGTGAAGACGACCAGTCCGAGTGACTGGTCGAAACCGACCACGTGCGAAGTCGATCTCGGCGAGACCGTCAACCGACCGCGGCGAAACCGACCGCTGGCGACAGCGACCTGGCCCCTCACTGAGCCTCCCCCGACTTCCAGGTTTGGCGGTGCCCACAGTCGGTATCGTTTAACCAATCCCCATCCCCATCCCCATCCCCTTCGAGACCCCCACTAAATTACCACCCCAGTTGGGGATATACCCCTCGAAACCCGAAGGGAACGACCTACATCCCCATCTAGGGGGGTAAATCGGCCAGTGGGGCCCAGGCCACGCCGCTGGGGATGGGGATCGGTTAAACGATACTCACACAGGGGTGTGTCGCGAGGGGGGTGAGCTTCCGAGAAGCCTTGTTGAAGCTTCAGGGGCTTTCTGCGAGGCCCCTCCGCCTTCCCAGGAGCACCTCCGCCCTCTTCGACGCCCAGCCCCCTCGCGCCGCCCCGCTGTGGACGCCGCCTGGCTGGTCCGGCCTGCCGACTGGCACCCTCGCCGAGCCTCCCCCCGGCCTCCAGGTACTGCCATCAGCACCGGGTGCTGCACCGCGACCTGAAGCCGCAGAACCTCCTCATCAATCGGGCCCTCCCCCTGCCTGCCGCGCCTCCCTGCCCCTCGCACGCGCGCTCCGTCGGGCGCGCTGCCTCGTGAGGCACCCTGGTTTACCAGCCTCGAACGTGTCCCTATCCCTAAGATTGACACGCCAAAAGGCGACGACAGTCTTAGGGATTCGCCCTCAAAAAATAAGGAACCCCTAGGATTGGCATCGTGATGAGGAGGTGCCCAGCATAGGGATAGGGATATGTTCCAGGCTGGTAACTGGTTTCGGTCACCGTGGGACAGTTACTGGGTCCTGGCAGCACGGGCTCCCCGCAGGCTGCCCCGCGGTCTTCTGGGCCTCCTGGATGGGGTCGGAGCAGGTGTGGAGCCCGATTTGCTTCACGTCGACGTCGCCGATGCATCGCCGACGTCGACGATGCAACGTCGCTGCATCACCGATGCATCGCCGATGCATCGCCGATGCTTCGCCGATGTGTCGGCGATGCGGCGCGGTCCTCCGACCCCATCTACTCCGACCTCATCTAGGAGGCCTCTATGTCTCCAGTACTTGTCCGATGACCGCCTCATCCCCGAAGATGGATCATGTACCCTTTGAGCCTATGGCGAGCTTGGTCGTCCTCCCTTGTTCTTCCTTTCTTCTTCTGCTTTCCTTCCTCTTTCCTGCTTCCTCCTCTCTTCCAATCTCCTTGTCTTACTCAGAGCACAAGCGCTCTTCGTAGTCTCGCTCTTGCCTCTTGTTCCCCCCTCGTTTTCCTTGCATTCGCAGTGTCCTTCTCCCTGTCTCGTGTTTTCTTCTCGCCGTCCTCTTCTCTAGCATTCTTCCCCTCCCCCTCCTCGCTCTGCTTCCTGCGGGAGGCGCGGTCGTCCTCCCTCCCTCCCTGCCTCCCCTCCTTCCCACCTCTCTTCGTCCTGCCGTTCACCACCGTCTGCACCCTCCTCGAGGAAGTCGCCCCCCTCCGTCCAACACTGCACCGCCGCTCGCACGGCGAGGCTCACGTCTCCCTGGATTTGGTGCCGAGGTCCTCTCGCGCCGCCCCGCTCAGGGCCAGACCTCGGCACCCGCTGGCAGCGCGGTCTCGCTCGCCTCCCCTCGCTCTCCCTATTTCGTTCTCGCTCTCGCCCTCGTTCTCTCCTTCCCCTCCTCGTCTCGCCCTGCCCATCTCTTCTCCCCTCCTCCTCGTTCTCATGTTCCATCTCCTTCGCTCGTTCCCGCTATCCTTCCCGTTCTCCTTCTCCTTCCTGCCCGGACCTCCTCGTCCTTGTCCTCCTTCCCACGATTCTTCTGTTCATGTGTTCCTTACCGCTTCCGATCGCGTTGTTTTTTTGGTAGTGTTCCTGCTTCCGTTCTTGTTCCCTTCTCGGTCGCCTTCTCGGTCTCGGTGTGCGTCTGGTTCGCCTTCCCCTCCTTCGACCTCCTCGTCTCCGCCTCGTGCCCATCTCCTGCCTTTTCCCGCCCTTCTGCTCCTCGTCCTCGTCGCTCTCGCCGCCCGCCCCCCCCGCCGCGCCAGGAGGGCGCGCTGAAGCTGGCGGACTTTGGCCTCGCCCGCGCCTTCGGGAGCCCCGCCCGTCGGGAGTCATGTAACCGATGCCGTGCTGCGGCCAGAGGCCGGCGTACTTCAGGAGGGATAAAAACACACAGACATGATTAATCGTCGACCCCCAGGAAAGTATGGGAAGATATAGGAAGTGGGGGGGAAGACAGAAACCCCGAAGATATTGGAAAATATGGGGAATCTTTTTATTTGTGTGTATTTATTTGTGTGTTCTGGGGCCCCTTCAGTACTGTTGTCCGTCTGCCTGCTGCAGGCCCCGCCACGGTGCCAGCGCAGGAGCGCAGCCGGCTCGAGTCGGACGTGTCCCTCGACGGGGGGCATGCTCAAGAATAGTCAGAACGAAATTTGGGGACGATGCTTCGAGCTCCTTTGACGATCATGCTGACCATCCTGTGATGTTGGGTCCTCGTTTTGAGGAGACAGCGCCCCGCGTCTCACTCCTTCTCCTTCCTCTTCCCCCTCCTCCCTCCTTCCATCCTTGCTCCTGTTCCCACCACGCACCACAGCGTTTGGTGGCCCCATAGGGAGCTCCACCTGAGGCCCCAGTGGCGGTGTCCACATGCGCCCCCCACCCAGCACAGAGTTTCGTGGCTCCATATGGAGCTCCACCTAAGGCCCCAGAGGCGGTGTCCACATGCGCCTCCCCCCACCCAGCACAGCGTTTCGTGGCCCCATCGGGAGCTCCACCTAAGGCCCCAGTGGCGATGTCCACATGCGCCCCCCCCACCCAGCACAGCGTTTCGTGGCCCCATGTAGGGAGCTTCACCTAAGGCCCCAGTGGCGGTGTCCACATGCGCCCCCCCACCCAGTACAGCATTTCGTGGCCCCATAAGGAGCTCCACCTAAGGCCCCAGTGGCAGTGCCCACATGCGTCTCCCCCACCCAGCACAGCGTTTCGTGGCCCCATAGGGAGCTCCACCTAAGGCCCCAGTGGCGGTGTCCACATGCGTCCGCCCCCACCCAGCACAGCGTTTCGTGGTCCCATAGGGAGCTCCACCAACGGCCCCAGTGGCGGTGACTACATGCATTCCCCCCACCCAGTACAGCGTTTCGTGGCCCCATAGGGAGCTCCACCGTGGCGGTGTCCACATGCGCCCCCCCACCCAGCACAGCGTTTCGTGGCCCCATAGGAAGCTCCACCTAAGGCCCTAGTGGCGGTGTCCACATGCGCCCCCCCACCCTGGACAGCGTTTCGTGGCCCCATCGGGAGCTCCACCTAAGGCCCCAATGGCGGTGTCCACATGCGTCCTCCCCCACCCTGGACAGCGTTTCTTGGCTCCATAGGGAGCTCCACCTAAGTCCCCAGTGGTGGTGTCCACATGCGCCACCCCCCAACCCAGCACTGCGTTTCGTGGCCCCATCGGGAGCTCCACCTAAGGCCCCAGTGGCGGTGTCCACATGCGTCCGCCCCCACCCAGCACAGCGTTTCGTGGCCCCATATAGGGAGCTCCACCTAAGGCCCCAGTGGCGGTGTCCACTAGCGTCCCCCCCCCCACCCAGCAGAGCGTTTCGTGGCCCCATAAGGAGCTCCACCTGAGGCCCCAGCGGCGGTGTCCACATGCGTCCCCCCCACCCCGCACAGCGTTGCGTGGCCTCATGAGGAGCTCCACCGAAGGCCCCAGTGGCAAAGTTCGCATGTGTCCCCCACACCCAGTACAGCTTTTCGTGGCTAGCTCCACCGAAGGCGATACCGACAACTGCGGTATTCACTCCTGCATATGGTTGGGTCCTTCGCCAGGCTAATTTTGAGTATTGCTTGGGTTTTTTTTTTGCAGATTTTTCCAACATCCGACTGTAGGAGGACATGCCAGACCCAAAGTAGGAAGGAGGTCGGGTTTGAGACCCGCTCCAGCTCGGCGCCCTGTCTGAATTAGCGAGCTTCTTAAACACTTCCTTCTTGTCTGCAGCTTCGCTCTCGTCTTCGTCGTCGTCCTCCTCCTCCTCCTCCTCCTCCTCCGCCTCCTTCTCTTCCTTCTCCTTCTAGTGCTCCGCTTTCCTTTCTTGTAGGCATGTTGGAGTCTTCCTGGGATATATTGTAGTGGCCTCCAGCCAGTGCCGCCGATCCAGGGTGCTACCGATTCTGCTTGCAACGGATGACCGTTTCTGTTTAAAAGAGGAGCACTCGCTCGAAATATCATCATAATATAGAGATGTTGAACTCGTTTGGGCAACCTTCGGATATTCGAAAGTGACGATCTCGCGTGAACAGCCAAACTCATGGGATGTCGTCTCCCACCTTCCGGGCCTGAATGGCGTCAGCCATGGCGTCAGCCCCCGCCCCCCCCGACTCCCCCGTCCTGGGCGTGAATGGCGTCAGCCATGGCGTCGGCCCTCCTCCCTTCCTTTCCTCTCCCGAGCTTGAATGGCGTCAGCCATCCCAGGCCTGAATGGCGTCAGCGCCCCCCCCCATCCCCCGACAGAGCGAAGCCCCCCCCCTCCTCCCTCCCGGGTCTGAATGGCGTCAGATCCCCCTCCCCCCTCTCCCTCCCGGGCCTGAATGGCGTCAGCCCTCCCCCCCTCCCGACAGAGCGAAGTCCCCCCCCCTCCTCCCTCCCAGGGCCTGATGGCGTCATCTCCCCCGCCCCACCCTCTCTGAATAGCGTCATGGCCGTCGAGCCGCATCCACTGGTCCTGAATGGCGTCAGCCCCCGCCCCCCCCCCCCCCCCCGACTTCTCCCTCCCGGGCCTGAATGGCGTCAGCCATGGCGTCAGGGCTCCTTACCTCCCCCCCTCCAGATCCCCCTCCCGGGCCTGAATGGCGTCAGCCATGACGTCAGCTCCCCCCCCCCCTCTCCCCGACTTCCTCCTCCAGGGCCTGAGTGGCGTCAGCCATGGCGTCAGCCCCCCCCCCCCGACTTCTCCCTCCCGGGCCTGAATGGTGTCAGCCCCCCTCCCCTCTCTCCCTCCTGGTCCTGGGTAGGCGTCAGCCCCGTTCCCCCCTTCCTCCTGAGCCTCCCGGGCCTGAATGGCGTCAGCCCCCCCCCCCCTACACTTCTCCTCCCCCTCCTCCCCGACAGAGCGAAGCCCCCTCCTCCTCCCTCCCGGGGACTGAATGGCGTAGCAGCTCCCCCCCCTCCTCCCTCCCGGGCCTGATATGGCGTCATCCCCCCCCCCTCTCCCCCCCCGACAGAGCGAGCCCCCCCGCCCCCCCCCTCCTCCCTCCCGGAGCCGTGCGGGTGTCATCCCCCCCCCCCCTCTCCCTCCCCAGCCTGTTATGGCGTCCAGCCCCCCCTCCCCTCTTCCTCCCTCTCCGGGCCTGAATGGCGTCAGCCCCCCCCCCCCCCCCCCCCCCACCCGACAGAGCGAAGCTTGAGCGAGCTCAAGCCCACGCTCTCAGAAACTCACACGCTGCTGCTTGTGCTGCTCTTCCAGGGGCGGGGGGGGCCTGTCGGAGAAAGGGGGGGGTCGTTGGAGAGAAGGGAGGGGTCTGTCGGAGAAAGGAATCTCTGTCGGAGAGGGGGGGGAGGATCTGTTCGGAGAGGGGGGAAGGGGGTCTGTCGGAGAGGGGTGGAGTCTGTCCTGGAAAGGGGGGGGTCTTTTGGGGGGGGGCTGTCGGAGGGGGGGTCAAGAAGAAGAATTCCTCTTCGAGGAGGGAGTGGTGTGTGTGTGTGTGTGTGTGGTGTGTGGTGTGTGTGAGCCGGGGTGGCTTGTTGCGTTCAATCAGACACGTTGAATTCGCCCCCCCCCCCCCCTCTCCAGAGCGAAGCTTGAGCTAGCTCAAGCCCACGCTCTCACAAACTCACACGCCGGAATCTCTGTCGGAGAGGGGGGAGGATCTGTTCGGAAAGGGGGGAAGGGGGTCTGTCGGAGAGGGGTGGGGTGTGTCCTGCAAGGGGGGGGGGGTCTTTTTTTGGAGGGGGCTGTCGGAGAGGTGGGGGGGTCAGAGAAGAAGATTCCTCTCGGAGAGAGGGAAGTGTGTGTGTGTGTGTGTGTGTGTGTGTGTGTGTGGGAGGCGGGGGGGCTTGTGCGTTCAGTGACTTCCGTTGGAATTCGTCCCCCCCCTCTCCAGAGCGAAGCTTGAGCGAGCTCAAGCCCACGCTCTCACAAACTCACACGTTGGATCGGCGGATTTGGGCTTGCTGGATCCTTCTTAGGGGCCTCCAGGGGTCAGTCTGGGGCCGCTTTGGGGCCCGTTGTATCTTTGATGGCCATCTCGGGCGTGATGGTTCGACCAGGTTCTCCCGCAGAGGCTCGTCTCCACTCAGGCACTCTGGCACGAGCTGGTCGCAGCAGCAGTGGAACAACACTATTGGTTTGCATCGTGATTGTCATCGTCACGCCGTTCCTCATCGAAGGGGGGCGGCTTGGTGGGTCTCGAGGGCCGCCTCGAGGCTTTATTTAGGCTCTCTGTGCGTTGTCTTGGGCCGTTTTTTGGGGGGCTCTTGTGGCTCTCGACCGCTCTCCCGAGGCGGTCTGCAGCCGAAAATCGCCAGATGGAACGCACGCGCACACCAAACACACACCCGCACACGCACACGCCACACGCACACGCACACGCACACGCGCACACACGCACACGCACACGCACACGCACACGCGCACGCACACGCACAAGCACACGCACACGCACACGCACACGCATACGCGCACGCACGCGCACGCGCACGCGCACGCGCACCGCATACGCACACGCACACGCACACGCACACGCACACGCACACGCACACGCACACGCACACGCACGCGCACGCGCACGCGCACCTGCACACGCGCTCACGCACACACGCACACGCACACGCATACGCACACGCACATGCACACGCGCACACGCCCGCACCCGCGCCCGCGCCCACGCCTGCGCCCGCGCCCGCGCCCACGCGCCCGCGCGCCAACGCGCCCACGCGTACACGCGCGCCCACGCGCATGCGCGCACGCGCACACGCGCACGCGCGCACGCGCGCGCACCTGCGCACGCGCGCACACGCTCACACGCACACGCGCACACACGCACCCGCGCACGACACACGCGCACATGCGCACACGCGCACACGCGCACGCGCGCACGCGCGCACCCACGCACCCACGCACACAAGCACACACGCGCACACGCTCACACGCGCCCACGCGCACACGCGAGCACGTGCACACGCGCACTGGCGCACACGCGCAC
>CAUYUJ010016763.1:215071-224406 GCA_963575745.1 Prorocentrum cordatum | reverse complement strand
GGCGGAGGAGGAGGAGGAGGAGGAAGGGGCGGAGGCGGGAACGAAGAAAGGGGCGGGGGGGGGGGGAAGCAGGGAAGGGGGGGAGGGGGCGACGAGGAAGAGGAGGGGAGGAATGGGCAGGTGGGGAAGGGGGGGAGGTGAACAGGGGGAGGTGAATAGGGAGGGGGAGGTGGAAGGGAAGGTAGGGGCGGAAGATCGGATTTGATGTTATGTCACTCCATATTTTTTCGTCTCTCTCTCTCTGTCTCTCTCTCCCTCCCTCCCTTCCCCCACCTTTCTCTCTTCTCTCTTTCCTACTTTCGGAGACAGGGCGTCGGCCCATGGATTTTGAGTGTGGCAAGTTGTCCCTGGCGCCATGTTTGAAGAGGGCGGGCGGTTTTTTAATTTTGTTGATTTCAAAACATAGTAGCTTCTCACTTTGGATGGGCGGAGTGCGTTTCGCGGGTGCCCGCTCGAGGAACGTGCGCCTCCCAATCTCGGATCTTCGTGGCCTCACGGGGTCCGCAGACTCCCTCTTTCCTTTGTGTAGACCAGGGTGCGACGCGTTTTGTTGGTTTGTGAAAAAAAGATCCTTTTTAAAGCAGAATTATTTTTGAACCGCAATGTTTGGATAACCTGACATTATTTCAAGGGACATGGGTGCATCTTGACTTTCTTTGCGCTCCCGCTGGAGGATGGCGCACGCCCTGCGCGCAGGTCTCTCGAGGAGGTTCCGAGCCCCGCGCCTAGTGTGCAGAACTTGTGGGGTCTGGGCGCCCCCGGAGGCCCAAGTGGTTCTGGGAGTGCGGTCGCAGTTATCTCCGACGGATCGTTGCCCTGGGAGCGCGGACGATGCGCAACTTGCCAGGATCTTGGCCTTGGAAGCGCGGACGCATCGTGGCCTTCGAGGGATCTCCGCCCTGGGGGGGCGGACACGGCGTCATTTGAGAGGGGTCCTGGCCCTTGGAACGCGGAAACTGGGTAATTCACGATGGATCTTGGCCTTTGGGAACGCGGGTTGTGATTCATGAGGGGTCGTGGCCTTGGGGGCGTGGACGCAGCGCAATTTATGAGGATTCGCGCCCTCGGGTCCAGCGCAGAGCTTTCAGGAAACGGCGGGGGGGAGAACAGCACCACCCGATTACATATCCCAGTTCGGAAGTGTATTGTTTTCTGCTCTGGAGTGGGGGGGACTCTTCTGGGCAACCTCCGTGGAGTGCTTCGTGGCCCTTGGAGGGCCGATGCAGCGTAACTTACAGGGGATATTAGCCCTGGGAGCGGGGACGCAGCGTAATTTAAGAGGGACCGTGTCCCTCGGGCGCGTTCCCTGGCACGTTCCCTGGCGCCACTCCTGGGCACGTCGCGCGGCGCGTCCCCTGAGACGTTCCCTGGCACGTCCCCTGGTACGTCCGCTGACACGTTTCGTGGCGCGTCCCCCTGGCACGTTCTGTGGCGCGTCCCGTAGCGCGTCCCTGTGGCATATTGCGCGGCGAGTCCCCTGGCAGGTCCCCCGGCATGTTCACTGGCGCGTCCCGTGGCGCGTCTCTGGGCATGTCACTGTGCGGCGCGGCACAGCGCAGATAAGCACCACCATCAACATTGTCACGTACCTGGCACGTTCCTTGGCGCCTCCCCTGGGCACGTCGCGCGGCGCGTTCCCTGGCACGTCCCCTGGCACGTCCCCTAGCACGTCCCCTGGCACGTCCGCTGGCACGTTTCGTGGCGCGCCCCCTGGCGTGTTCCGTGGCGCGTCCCGTGGTGCGCCCCCCTGGCACATCGCGCGGCGCGTTGGCACGTCCCCTGGCGCGTCCTCTGGCACGTCCCTTGGCGCGTCCCCTGACGCGCCACTGTGCGGCGCGGCACAGCGCAGAGCAGCACAGCACAGCCCCTGGTACAGTGTCATCACCATTGGTATCTTCAGCATTGCCACTGCCCATCGCCCAATTGAGGTGCTTGGAAACGTCTCCATGCCTCGCAGTTCAAAATCTCTTTCCAGGTTCGTGAGTCGATCATGGTTTTGGAAAGGGCGCGGGGTTCTCGTTCCGTTATGTTCTACTGTCCCCAGCCCTCAATTTGAGAAGGGGCGGCGAATTTCCGCATATGGGATCGAGTTTCGTTTTCAGTTGAATATTTTCGTTTCGTGCGTGTGTTTGCTCGAGGAAAGCGCACACACCATTTCGGAGTCTCGATCAATAACGGGTTCCGCAGACCCCCGTTTTCCGTCATACAAAAAGGCTGCGGAGCGTTCTGCCCAGAAGTCTCCATTGATAAGAGTGTCTGGAGGCCCATGTATTCCCCATAGAAAATTTTAACACATTGATTTTGCGCGTGCTCGCACAAGGATGGTGCGTTCTGCGCGAAGAATCCTCGAGGATGTCTCGACCGAACCGCCTGTTTTGAAGAGTCGCCTCAGGTCGCCCGTGCGAATGTCTGACATGAGGATTTGTAAAGGACGTCTCCAGCGAAACGCTTGTTTTCAGGTGTCCAGGTCGCTCAGGCGGATGTCTAATATGAGGATTTGTGGGATGTTTCGAGCGAATCGCTTGTTTTCAGGTGTCCAGGTCGCCCAGGCGGATGTCTAAGATGAGGAACCTTGTTGAGGATGCCTGGAGCGAAACGCTTGTTTTCACGGGTCCAGGTCTCCCAGGTGGGTGTCCAACATGAGGGTCTGTTGAGGGGTTCTCGAGCGACACGCTTGCTTTGCCGGTTTCGTTGAGGATGTCTCGAGCGAGGGCCTCGCTTGCAGGGAAATGCTTCTTCGGCCGGATGTGTTGAGGATGCCTCTCGCGAAACGTTGGTGTTGCATTTTTCGAGGAGGTGTCGAGCGGGTGCCTTGTCGTTGTGTCGGTGCGTTTCGTTTCGGTTCGGCTTCGCCCCCCGTCCAGTTCGTCCCACTTCGGAATCGAATCGGATCTTGACTTCGAGCTGGCTGAACTCCCCGCATGTTTCGACTGCAGCCTGCTTTGGGCGAGCCATGCGCGCTGGCAGCTTCAGCTTAAGACCCAGATCAGTTCGGACAGGATGGGGGTGCCAAAGATGGCTTACGCCAGGACCACGGCCCTGGTCGTTCGCGAGGGGCCCTGGCACCTCGGAGAGCGGCTCCCGCGTCAGGAGACGCCGTGGGGTTTCAGGATGGTGAGCCGAAGCGCATTCGGCTTTTCCCAGTCTTGTTTGTGCTTGTTCCGTTTCGAGTAGGGCCTGTTCGGCGCTCGTCCTGGCTCGTACTGTTGCGGTTCGTCTTCATGTAGTTCGTCGCGCCTTGGCTCGCCGCCCTTCGGTCCGTCCATGCTCGGTGCGTTTCGCGTCGGTTCGGAGTCGCACCGTCTTGGTTCGTCCTGTTACGGATCTGAAACACACCTTGAGCTCGAGCTGGTCGAGCACTCCAACCTTTTCGAGCTATGCGTTGAGGAAGCTCGAGCCTAACATCCATATCAGTTCGGTCAGGACTGACGCCGAGAGCGACGTGATCCACAATGCAACAGAGCACAACGCAGTTCAACGCTGCATGGCCAATTTCAGTTCATCGCAGCACAGCACAGCCCCTGGCCCTGTACATCATCGTGACCTTCAGCATTGCCATTGCCAGTCGCCCAAGTTTGGTATCTTAGAAACGCTTCCATGCTTCACAGTTCTATATCCCTTCCCTCTCCTGCGCGAGGATAATGCTGACTATGACGGTGACGGCGATGATGACAACGCAGACGATGACGATGATTGTGGTGTTGTTGATTATATTGGTTATGCTGTCATCGGTGAAAGTGATGCTGTAAAGGTGGCTGGCGATGATTATGATGACGTCGGTGCTGATGCCCATGATGCTGATGCTGCTGAGTATGACGATGGTGGTGATGACCATGACGATCAGGTCGTCGATGATGGTGATGGTGCAGACGACGACGGTAACGACGATGGTGATGAGGGTGATGGTGGAAGTGGTGGTGGTGATGACAATGGTGATGGTGCTGCTGTCGATCATGATGATTGGGAGGATCATGATGACCCCGAAGACGATGATGATGATGCTGATGATGATGCTGATGATGATGATGATGATGATGCCGATTATGTTAGCGGCCAAGAGTGCAAGGAGGTGGGAGGATGAATCTGTCAGCGATGGAAGTAATCAAAGGAATCTGACGAGGAGTCAGAGGCGGAGGATGATGCGTCAGACGAGAAGGAGGAGCAGGAGGAGGAGGTGTTAGAAGAAAGCTTGCCGAATGACTTTGGTGTTCCCTCGGCCGCTATTTGGATCAAACGCTTAACTTTATAATTGCTCTATTCGCGGACCGCGGTCACACTTCGCACTCATTTTTCATTATTATCCGGGGTTCAAGGAGGAACTGAAATGACCACGAGAAGGAGGATAAGGAGGAGAAGGATACACTCAGGCGGACCCAGGCAATCCACAGCCCGACCCGGCGCACCATCCAGCTGCGCTGCCGCGGGTTGGCGGAGCAGGAACACCAGAGCGGGAACTATGATGGGGAGGACAACGGCAAGTGTCGGGGCGGGGTGGAAGAGAAGCGGGCGGACGGCAACGGTAGGGGGGCAATAAACGTGAAGGGTTTGAGGATTGCAAGAAAGTGGTCCCGGATCCTTGCACCTGAACTGCCACCGTGGGCCATCTTGGTGTACGAACGGTGCACGTTCTTCATCCTACATTTCTTGCCGCCCTTGACGAACACCCGAAGAAGGGGAGATCCCCGAAGCAGGAGAGGACCTGGAACCCGCCCATCCGAGGCTGGGATTTACCAGTACCCACCGCCTGGGAAACCGATCTCCCTGGACATCAGGAGGCGGTTGGTGTGGATGTATAGTCGGGCCCCCTGGCTGCCCAAGTGGTGGCTGCCACCCCTCCTCCTCCTCCTCCTCCTCCTCCTCCTCCTCCTCCTCCTCCTCCTCCTCCTCCCCTTCTCCTCCTTCTCCTCCTCCTCCCTCTTCCTCCTCCTCCTCCTCCTCCTCCCTTCTCCTCCTCCTTCTCCTCCTCCTCCTCCTCCTCCTCCTCCTCCTCCTCCTCCTCCCTCTTCCTCTTCCACCTCTTCTTCTTCCTCCTCCTCCTCCTCCTGGGGTCCCCGGACAGCAGTTCCCCGGGCCGTGGACGTGGATGCGTCCCGCCCGCGAGGAGTGCGGATTCCGAGCGAGGAGCGAGACGTGGCAGCGGGGATCTCCTCCAGCCGCCCCTGCGGCAGGTGGTGACGCTGTGGTACCGAGCGCCCGACGTGCTGATGGGCTCGCGCAAGTGCTCCGCCCTTTCCTCGGCGGCGAGCGATGGGGGGGAAGTGAGAAGGAGAAGGCCTTCTCAGAAGGCGGTGGGGTTTCTCAGAAGCCCTCGCGCCTTCAGAAGTTCTCTGTGTCCTCGGGGAAGGCCAGGGACTTTCGAGCCTTCTGAGAAGGCCTTCTCCTTCTCACTTCGCCGCCGATTGCCGCCTCCTCTGGCGTGCTGGGCGGTGCGGTCTCTTGGTCGCCCGCGGTGGCGCCACGAGAGCCGCGCTTCGCGCGTCGCGGCCTGGCCAGGGCCACGGGCAACGTGAAGGGGGGATGTGCCCAGGGGGGCACGCATCGTCGAGTGATCCCTGACAGTGGGCCGATCGCCCGCCCCTCCAGGGGATCGCGCTGTTCCGCCATCGGGAGCCCATCGCGGATCTGTCGGCGACGTGTAGCGCCGATTCCGGGTCGATGTGCCCCCCCCCACTGAGGCGGTCCCCCCCTGACGTTGCCGCTCGGCAGGGATGCCCAGAGGATCGCGCTGCGCGCGTCGCGGCCCGGGCAAGGGGAGCGGCGCGAGGACGCGAAGATGACCGCGGGGCGCGATGCGCGAAGTCGTGCGACCTGGGATCCGGATAATATCCAGATTGGGGGAAGCTCGTTCGAGGGCGGTGACCAGGCACCCCGTCAGAGGGCTGAAGCTGGAAAGACAGTTCCACGATGGTGTGCTTAGCAGCTTCATGTCTTCTTCTGTAGGCCGGGGGAACGAACGACAGTTTGCTGAACCGCGCTTTACACCTCGACCTTATCGTTCTGACTGTCAGCCTGCAGTGCTTGGCAGACGGCCGTCAACAGCAGGCTCAGCAGCGCCATGAGCACAGGCGCAGACGAAGCTTTGAGCTCTTTACAGAGGAGCATGAAGTATTGATATTGATAGTTTTCAAGATTTCCAGGTTTTCCTGTTCTTCCGCGCGGGCCCCAGGGACGAATGGTCGAACGCATTCCGTCGCGCAGGTTCTTTGCGTGATGTGCGCGATGTATTTTTCGCGCATCGGAGCGCACTCGGAGATTCCAAGCTGCATTCTGTTCTGCTCGTGGGTAGTCCGCGAGTCGCAGCTGCCGTGCCGCGACTTTCGAGGTAAACCTTTCGAGTGCTGTTCGCGGGCGCAGGGCGCGGCGCGCGCTGCGCCCAATTGCGCGCGGCGCGGCGCGTGAATCAGCTGGCCGAGCCCGTCAGACCGCTCGGCAATTATTTCTGGATTGTAGAATCGTTCAAACAACGCTCCCTTTTTTTGGGCGCTGGCGGTCCCAGAAGTTTTCAAAAAGGAGTCTGGAAATTTTCCCAACAAAAGACAGTTCTGAGGGGTGGAATGCGCCCGCCGTGCAGGACATCTGAAGAATTTTTGAAATCCGGAATCGATCAGAATGGATCCCGGAATTTCTTAAAATCGACCCCGGAATTTTTCAAAATCGATTCTGGGATTTTTCAAAAAGTAGGCCGGACATTTTCAAAAACGTTCCCAGATTTTTCAATTTTTTTTTGGATCATTTTCCAGAGTCTCACTTGGTTTGCCGTGCCAGGTTTTGGGAATCCGCCGAGGCGCGCGGTGCGTGGCGGCGGGCGACGGGACGGTTCGCCACCGTGCCCCCCGCGTTCGGCAACAAAAAGGGGGATCAGCAGGTGCCAAATAGCCCCCTACGGGCGACCACTCGATTGCGAATGGGTGACCGACCAATGGCGCCAGGCAAATTAGACAATACTCGACGCAAAGTGTACCCCGCGCGAAGGCTGTTAGAAATCCCGGAATCCTCGGAACGTATCAATAGCACGTTGTGTAAATATATTCTTCTCGTCTTATCTTTACATTCACAGACATTGTGGACGCCAGCGCTGGCCGAATCATGCGGTTAAGATTGTGCCAGGAGTGAGAGCTGGCGCAGCGCGCCCCCGACACAAGTGCTGACGCTGTTGACGCTTTTGACGCTCCTGATGCTTTTGACGCGCTGGCGCTCCTGACGCTCCTGACGCGTCAAGAGCGTCATTGGCGTCAGGAACGTCAGGAGTGTTAGGAGCGTCAGGCGTCAGGGGCGTCAGGCATCGGGGGCGTCAGCGGCACTAGGAAGAGGAGGAGGCGGAGGAGGAGGCGGAGGAGGAGGCGGGGGATGAGGAGGGGGGGTGGAGGAGTTGGCGGGGGAGGAGGAGGACCAGGAGGAGGAGGACGATGCTAATGATGATGGTTGTGATGGAAATGATCATGATGATGGTGATGATGATGCTGATGATGATGCTGATGATGATGATGCTGGTATTGATGATGATGACGACGATGAAGGTGATGCTGATGGTGTTGATGATGATGATGGTGATGATGGTGATGATGATGATGAGGAGGATGAGGCAGACTGATAATAAAAATAGAAAGCCTAATGCTACTTAGAGGAGGAGGATGAGGACGAGGGTGGAAGATATGTACGATAATGCTGCTGATGCTAATGATGATGATGATGATGATGATGATGATGATGATGATGATGATGATGATGATGATGATGCTGGTGATGGTGATGGTGGTGGTGATGATGATGCTGGTGCTGATGATGATGCTGATGCTGCTGCTGCTGTTGATGATGATGCTGATGGTGATGATGATCACGGTGATACTAATGATGATAGTTTTGGTGGTGATGATGGCGATGCTATTGATGATTATGACTATGACCATGATGCTGCTGCTGATGATGGTGACTATGGCCATGATGGTGCTGCTGATGATGCTGATGCTGATGCTAATGGTGATGATGCTGATGATGGTGGTGGTGATGATGCTGATGATGACGATGCTGATGATGCTAATGCGGATGATGATGCTGATGCTGATACTGATGATGAAGCTGATGATGGTGAGGATGATGACGATGACGATGATGCTGCTGCTCATGATGATTATGCTGCTGATGATGATGCTGCTTGTGATGATGATGATGGTGCAGATGGTGAACATGATGATGCTGATTATGATGACGGTGATGCTGATGCTGGTGCTAATGGTGATGATGATGCCGATGCTGATGATGATGACGATGATGATGACGACGTTTTTGATTATGATGCTGATGCTGCTGATGATGCTGATGATGATGATGCTGCTGCTGATGATGCTGCGGATGCTGAGGATGATGATGATGCTGATCGTGATGATCATGATGATGCTGATGATGATGATGCTGGTGGCGATGATGATGCTGATGATGATGATGCTGGCAGTGCTGATGCTGGTAATGAGGGTGATGATGCTGATGCTGATGCTGCTGCTGATGCTGATGAGGATGATGCTGATGAGGATGACGGTGCTGATGACGATGAGGATTATGATGCTGATGCTGCTGATGATGCTGAATTTGTTAATGATGGTGATGATGATGATGATGGTGATGACGGTGATACTCATGCTAACGCTGATGCTGGCGCTGATGATGCTGATGATGATGCTGGTGATGATGATCAAACTGATAATGATGATGCGGCTGCTGATGCTGACGACGATGTGTCTGCTGATGATGATGCTGATCCTGGTCCTGATCATGCTTATGATCACGATCATGGCCATGCTGATGATGATGATGATGATGATGATGATGGTGATGAAGATGATGATGAGGATGATGCTGATGCTGATGATGATGCTGATGATGATGATGATGATGCTGATGATCCGCTGATGATGATGATGATGTCGATGCTGGTGCTGATGCTAATAATGAGGATGATGATGATGATGCTGATGCTGATGCTGATGATGATGCTCATTATGATGATGATGCTGATGATGACGATGATGATGATGATGTTGCTGGTGATGATGATGATGCTGATGCTGTTACTGATCATGATGCTGCTGTTGTTGATGCTGATGATGCTGATGCTGATGATGCTGCTGATGATGATGATAATGCTGATGATGATGATGATCATGATGATGATGATGATGATGATGATGATGATGACGATGATGATGATGATGATGATGATGCTGATGATGCTGATGATGATGATGTGATGATGATGATGATGCTGATGGATGATGCTGATGATGATGATGATGAGATGATGATGATGATGATGATGATGATGCTGATGCTGATGGTGATGC
>CAUYUJ010016763.1:202571-207571 GCA_963575745.1 Prorocentrum cordatum | reverse complement strand
CAACGACCACTATTACTACTACTACCACCACCACCACCACTACTACTACTACTACTACTACTACTTCTACTACTTCTACTACTACTACTACTACTACTACTACTACTACCGTATTAGTATTGATAATATGATCAACACAGGAATATCCGTAAGGGCTTCGGCCCCTGCCGCTGGCCCCCTGTCTATCATAATGGGATACATCAGAGCTATATTGGGATGTTCGGGCGCCGTCTTGATGATATTCGGGAACCGGCAGGCGATGAGCAAAACAGATTGAGATGTTGAAATTGTTGTTGAACGCTTTGTTACCTCCTTAGCATTTTCCTCCAGTTGTTCACTGGAAGCGCTCTGGGAACAGCTGGGGATTGCTTCAGGCAGTTTCTGGGAAGGTATTTTTTTTCTGATCTGGAGAAGGAATGGCGCCTTTGGGCAGCTTCCGCGAGGTGGATTCGTAGCGTGGGGGGTGCGCGCGAACTTGGTATAATTTGCGGGGGATCGACGCACATGTTTCGTAATTTACAAGGGATCATGGCCTGGGGGGCGCGACAGCGGCGTAATTTACAAGGGATCGTGGCTTCGGGGGCGCGAGTGTGGTATAATTCGCGCGGGATCGTGGCCTCGGGGGCGCAAGTGTGGCGTAACTTGCAAGGGATCGTGGCCTGGGGGGGTTAATGTGGAACCCGCCGCCGGATTTTCCAGAAACGGGGGTGGGTGGGGGGCAAAATGATACCAGCGGAGCACATATCCCAAGGGCTAACCAGGGCCCTTTTCGGCCACCCCCCCTCGCGCGGACAGTAACAATTTACAGTAGGAAACATAATCAGTATTGTAACAATGGAACTGGAAATTGGAACTGGTGCAGGGAACAGCAACCTTAATCCTCGCAGCCTGATGGCCCCGCAAAGGGGCCAGCGGATTCATACCATGAGGAAGATTACTACGAGTATAACTAGTAATGATAATAGTAGTAATAAGAATATTACTAACACTATTATTAGTCATAATGACAATAATAATGGTGATAATGATGATGCTGATGATGATGATGACGATGATAATAATAATAACAATAATACTATGAACAATAATAATAGCGAGCGGAGGGGGAATAGGAGGAAGAGGATGATGAGGCAAACATGTTCAGAAGGAAGATGATGATGATGTTGCGGATGATGGTTATGATGATGACGATGATGATTATGATGGTGATGATGATGATGATGATGATGATGATGATGATGATGATGATGATGATGGTGGTGGTGGTGGTGGTGATGATGATTATGATGACGATGCTGATGATGGTGATCATGGTGATGATGGTGATGATGATGCTGATGGTGATGGTGATGATGATGGAGAAGAGGAGGAAGAGGAGGAGGAGGAGGAAGAGTCGGAGGATGAGGGGGTGGAGGAGGAGGAGGGAGGCGGATGAAGCGGATGAAACCGTGATGTCCTTCGTGCCCCACGTCGTCTTCCCCACCGGGAGTCCGCAGGTACTCCACGCCAGTGGACATCTGGAGCGTGGGTTGCATTTTCGCAGGCCCGCCGCTCGATGCTTGGGGGGGGGGGCGGGCAAGGGGCCTGAGCCGAGGAAAGGCGGAGATGGGGGTGGGGGTATGGGGCACGGGGGGCGGGACCGACGCTCCGGAGCGGGATGGTGGGCGGGGGCGGCTGGGGGGGGGGGCTGGCAAGGGGCGTGGGCCGAGAATTGGGGGCACGTGGATATGGGGGTAACGGGCCAGGGTGCATAGTGGCGACGCCGAGACTGCGCAGCGAGAAGGTGCAGGCGATGAAAACGGGGCGGGCTTGAGGGCCTCGGGGGTGGGGGTGAGGTGTGTGCGGGGTGGGGTGGGGTGGGGGTGGTGGTGGTGGTGGTGGTGGTGGTGGTGATGGGGGGGGGTGGGGGAGCCTAATTCTGAACAGAACCCGCCCTCCATCCGCGAAACTGTTGCAAGTTTTTGAAAAGAAGATACACGACGCTCAATCGACAACCACACTCCGAAAAGGACCCGCCCCCCCCCGCTTAACCCTTGGAAGCTTCAAAAAAGGATGTGCGCGGTACTAAGGCAATAACCACATTCTGAAAATGGAGTGCTGCGCTGGCTGTCAGGCCCCGAGTGCCTGCGGCCTGTGGACCCCTTGGAGGAGGAGAAGGAGAACGATGATGATGTTGTTGATGATGATGAGGATGAGGATGAGGATGATGATGCTGATGACGATGCTGCTGCTGATGATGATGATGCTGATGATGATGCTGATGATGATGTTGATGGTGATAGTTATGTTGATGGTGATGATGATGCTGATGATGATCATGGTGATGATGCTGCTGATGCTGATGATGCTGATGCTGCTGATGCCGATGATGTTCGCGATGCTGATGCCCATGATGCTGATGCTGATTATTATAAATAGGATGATGCTGAGGATGACAATAATTATGCGGATGATGATGGATGGTGATAATGTTGTTTGCGTGGGTGATGTTTATGATGATGCTGATGATGATGATGCTGATGCTGACGATGATGATGATGATGATGATGATGATGTTGACGATGATGCTGCTGATGCTGATGCTGATGCTGATGATGATGTTGATGATGATGATGATGATGATGATGATGATGATTATGGGACTGCTTATGATGTGGATGACGATGATCCTGATAATGGTAATGCTAATGATGATGCTGATGATGTTAATACGTATGCGGAGGATGGTGCTGCTGATGACTGTGATCATAATGATGATGGTGATGATGATGATGATGATACAGATGATGATGATGATGATGATGATGATGATGATGATGATGATGATGATGATGATGCTGATGATGATACAGATTGACGATGATGCTGATGTTGTTGATGATGATAATTTTGATGATGATGATGCTGTCGGTTGCAGTGTTGGTGATGATGATGCTGATGATGATGATGATGGTGATGATGATGATGATGGTGATACAGATGATGATGACACAGATACTGATTGATGATGATGATGATGATGATGATGATGATGATGATGATGATGATACTGATGATGATTATGATTATGATGATGATGCTGATGCTGCTTATGATGATGCTGATGATGAAGATGATGATGCTGATGATGATGATGCTGATGATGATGCTACTGATGCTGATGCGGATGAGGTGGCTGCTGCTGCTCATGATGATGACGATGATGATGCTGATTATTATTAATGTGATCATGATGATGATGCTGATGATGATGCTGATGATGATAATGATGATGATGATGATGATGATGATGATGATGATGATGATGATCATCATGCCGCTGCTGCTGATGATGATGATGATGATGTTGGCGATGATGACGATGATGATGCTGATGATGATGGTGATGATGATGATGATGAGGATGAGGATGAGGATGATGATGATGAGGATGATGATGATGCTGATGATGCTTCTGCTGAAGGTGATGATGCTCATGATGATGCTGATGGTGATGGTGATGGTGTTGGTTATGTTGATGGTGATGATGACGCGGATGATGATGGTGATGATCATGCTGCTGATGCTGCTGATGTTGATGCTGCTATGATGTTGGCGATGATGATGATGATGATGATGCTGATGATGATGATGATGATGCTGATGATGATGATTACTAATACGATGATGCTGTGGGTGGCAATGGCGATGCGGGTGATGATGGATGATGATGATGTCGTTTGTGGATGATGTTTATGATGATGCTGCTGATGCTGCTGATGCTGATGATGATGCTGATGGTGTTGGCGATGATACTGCTGATGCTGATGTTGATGCTGATGTTGATGATGATGATGATGCTGATGATGATGATGATGATGATGATGATGACCATGATGATGATGATGATGATGATGATGATGATGATGATGATGATGATGATGATGATGATGATGACGATGATGATGATGATGATGATGATGCTGATGATGATGATGATGATGATGATGATGATTATGCGACTGCTGCTGATGCGGATGACGACGATCCTGGTACTGGTAATGCTAATGATGATGCTGATGATGTTAATACGTATGCGGAGGATGATGATGCTGCTGATGACTGTGATGACGATGATGCTGATTCGGATGATGATGATGCTGATGAAGATGATGATAATGACGATTATGATGATGATGATGATGATGATGATGATGATGATGATGATGATGATGATGTTGGTGACGGAGATGATGCTGATGTTGATGATTATGCTGCTGATGATGGTGCTGATTGATGATGATGATTCTGATGATACTGATGATGATAATTTCGATGATTATGGCGGTGGTAGTGTTGGTGATGATGATGCTGATGATTCTGATGATGATGGTGATGCAGATGATGATACAGAAGATGATGATGATGATGATGATGATGCTGATGATGATGATGATGGTGATGATGAGTATGATCATGATCATGATGATGATGCTAATGATGATGATGCTGCTGCTGATGATGCTGATGATGATGATGATGATAGTGACGAACTGCTGCTGCTGATGATGATGATGATGAGGATAAGGAGGAGCAGGAGGACCAGGAACAGGATAAGGAGGAAGAGGATGAGCATGAGGACAACATGAGTTGCAGGAGGAACATGAATGTGATGATGATGATGCTGATGATGATGGTGATGATGATGATGATGATGATGATGATGATGATGATGATGATGATGATGATGCTGTTGATGATGATGATGATGATGCTGCTGCTGATGCTGATGATGATGAAACTGAGGATGATGATGATGATGATGATGATGATGATGATGATGATGAGGCTGCTGCTGCTGATGATGATGCTGATGATGATGATGGTGGTTATCATGATGCTAATGATGCAGATGGTGCTGATGTTGCTGCTGCTGATGCGGATGATGCTGCTGCTGATGCTGATGATGCTGATGTTGTTGATGATGATGATGATGTTGTTGTTGATGCTGATGATGAGGA
>CAUYUJ010016763.1:182571-197571 GCA_963575745.1 Prorocentrum cordatum | reverse complement strand
GCGCCGCGGGCGATGGCCACTCGGGCTCGGAGCGCGGGTTCGTTCCATTCCTGGACGACTTCTCGGTGGCGGCGGTGGCGTGTGCGGCCCAGGGACCGAAGTCGGGAGTTGAGTCACTCCTGGACTGGGCCGAGGCCCGCGCCCTCGGCATCCGCCTCGGCAGTGCAGGTTGTCCAGATGCCAAGGAGCGTGCGCGGCTCCTCGATGGTCTTTTGGTCCGTGCGCGTTGCACGACGCGGCCCAAGAGTAGTGCGTGAGGCGGGCAGTTGCATTCTGTATGTAGATCTGTTCTCGCCTTGTTGTGCGGCCGCGGTGGGGGCCCAGTGCGGCCCCCGCGGGGAGAGGCGGCCCTAGGCGGCCCCTCTCGGGAGGGCGTGTCTCGGGTGGCGCTGGGTGCCCCTGGAGGCCCCTCGGTCTTTTGTTTCCTTTTGCTGCCTTTAAGGCCCCTCCAACCAACCAACCATCCCTTGACGGTAGCTGTGCGGGGCTGCTGGCAGCCTCGCCAGGTTGCCGGACTCCATGCCGCGTCTGCGGAGGCGAGTGTCGGGCCGGACGAAAGGGGGGGATTGGGAAAGGGGGGGTTGCGAAATCTGCTGCGTGCAGCTGGTTTCGGCCCCGCCGAGGGGCCCATTCCTCGATGCATCGCCGCCTCCGGCGCCGGGGGGCGCCGGGAAAATCAGCTACGTGAGCTGACTCTCAACCCCCCCTTTTGCCATCCCCCCCTTTCGCCCGGCCCGAGAGCATTGGCGTCGCCAGGGGCAGGGTGTCAGATTGGAGGAGCGGGAGTGGCGGCCACCGCGCGCCAGCCAGCGCCCGCGGGGCAAGAATAGCAGCAGGCCGCGTGGTTCATGCAATGCCTCTGCTGGCAGAAGAGGTGCCCACCTGGTTCGCGCGTGGGCAACCTCGCCTTTTCGCCGCTGGCGGTCGAGACGCGGAGGTAGATCACCTCGGAGTGGTCATCGTTGATGGCCTCGTCGCCCCCACGTGGTCCGTGCGTATTGCCTCTGAGTATTCGCCTGCGGGGTGGCGGCAAAGTGCGGTGATGGTATGATTTCGGAGTCCTCGCTTGAGGGAACCGCAGCGGAGAGGTCTTCCTTGCTGCGGCTGTAGTTGTCGCGCTTTGCTTCTTGGAGTTTGCTGAGGCGGATGGACCGATGGAAACGAAACGCGGGTGGGCGTTCTGTCACATTTGCGTGGTCGCCTGATGTTTCCCGGGAAGGGTCTTTATACCCCCCCAGCCGTGGAAATTCATTACCAGTTTGACGCCCTTATTGACGGACTGGGGCTCTACCAACAGCGGAACGTATTTATTTCTCCGCGGCATTTGCCGCGCAACAACGACGACGATGACGACGACGACGGCGATTACGACTACGATTACGACTACCACCACGATGCGACGACTAGTACGATTACGAGCGCGACTACAACTACGATTATTGTTGCGACTACAATCGCGATTGCCATTACCACTACATCCTCAAATTTAGTCACGATTCGAATCATTATTACAACCACGACTACAATCGCGACTACAACCACAACCACTGACTCCTTTTGTAATTGTCATGAGAAGATGCTCACACATCCTCTCGCCTGTAGGGTCGCCCACGGTGGATTATTTTCTGGGAGACAGAAGCCCCGTAGCATTGTCCAGTCCGCCAGACAGTAGAGGGAACATAATTTCCGCCGCAACGACGATGACGACGATTACGACTACGATATCGACCACGATGAGGAGCAGGAGGAACACGAGGAGAAGAGGGAGGAGCAGGAGGAGGAGGAGGAGGAGGAGGACCAGTGTAAACCCAAGACTCATCAACGATGTTGGAACATACCATCGCTCCACGCTTCCTCTTCATAGGCCCTTCCAAGGGCTCATGTCCACTGAGAAAATTGCCTCGTTGCGAGACGACCGTTCGAAGACCCTGTTCCGTGCCAAAGCACCATGCTCGGGACTCCAACGCCACGGATCAACCTGAGTACTACGCCTTGACGATTTTGACTCGTGCCGGAACGCCGTTCTTGGGACGTCAACACAGCGAACCAACGTAATTGCTGCACCATCACGATCTTGAATCCTTCCAAAACACAACGTCTGGGACGTTGGCCATGGGAACCCGTGAAACTCTTGCAAACGCTTAAAGCGAACATGCGCGGCGCTAAGGTGAGAGCCACATTTTGAAAACGAGCCGCCCTCCATCCGTCAAGCTTTTGCAAATTCATGAGGCGCATGCAAGTTGTTATACGACGGTTGTACGCGGCGCTCAAGCGAGAGCCAGATCTTGAAACCACCCGCCTGCAATCCGTGAAACTTTTGCAATAGTTTAAAACAAATGTGCGCGGCGCTAAGGCGAGAGCCAGATTTTCAGAACCACCCATCCTCAATCCGTGAATTTCTTGCAAATGTTTAAGACGAATGTTCTCGATGCTAAGGCGAGAACTACATGTTGAAAACTACCCACCCTCAATCCGTGAAGCTCTTGCCATATCCAAAAGCGAA
This sequence comes from Prorocentrum cordatum, assembly GCA_963575745.1. Taxonomy (NCBI): domain Eukaryota; class Dinophyceae; order Prorocentrales; family Prorocentraceae; genus Prorocentrum; species Prorocentrum cordatum. The sequence goes on along the minus strand of CAUYUJ010016763.1, from coordinate 195,068 downwards.
TGTGCGCGGCGCTACGGCGAGAGCCACACTTTGAAAAGCGACCCGCTCTCCATTTGTCAAATTGTTGTCAATATATACAAGCTTCAGGCTCATGACAGTTATGACCCTGAAACATATTGGTGAGGAAGTCTCGGGCGAAACGGCCGGCCCGCCCTTTCGACTGGCTGCGGGGTGCGACACGGAGGAGCAAACGGAAAGGAGGATGAGGATGAGGAGGAGGAGGAGGAGGAGCAGGAGGAGAAAGAGGAGCAGAGGGGAGGAGGAGGGGGGGCGGTGAAGGAGGAGCAGGACGAGCAGGAAGAGGAGGAGGAGGGTCGAGTTTCTTCCCCGCCAAGGAAAGCAGGGGGCGGGCAGGATCAACATTACAGACCCCTCGTGGTTAACGGTGAGTGGTTGTTTGGCCCAGTTCGGGCGGTGTGTGGCTTGACCTGGCCAGGAAAGTGAGTCGCGAAGACGACGGCGCATGCCACGGGGGTCTCTTACGATTGTCATGCCTGGGAAACCGATCGCAAACTGATCATTCGAGGTCGAGGCGTTCACCTCACGAGGCCTCCTCGTGGAAGGGGCTCCCCTGGCAGTGCGTCCGTCCTCCTTGGGTGACAAGTGCGGCCGCCACCTCAAATGGTCTTCCAGGTGGGTGACATTTGGTGTCCGTAGGAGGCGGTAACATTTGGCGTACAGCCGGGGCCCTGCAGAAGGAACCCTTTTCGTTGGGGAGGGGCTCGGTGTTCCTTGATTGTTTCACAGCTTGCCTCAGGCTTTCCTTATGTTTTCGATAGGAAAGCGAAGGTTAACTTATGGAAAAAGGGGCCTCGTTCCTATTTAGGGTTCCTTAGGTCAACGCCCCGACTGTAGTTTTCCAGGTGGATGACGTTTGGTGTCCGTAGGAGGCGGTAACATTTGGTGTATGTGATCTTCAGTGGATGCCCGCCTTGAGGACGGAGCCGACTCCTGATCGTTGCCTCGGCGTGTTGCGTGCGTCCACGGTTGATTTCTGTATCTGATGTCGTGTTCGTCGCTGGACTGTGGTGACGTCGATTGAAACCTTTAGTGGCGTCATTGCGGAAGGGTGTCGGAGTTGCCTTTTTCAAGAATGTGGGGCTTGTCGGCATTGGCATTGATCGTGAGACACGGTAGCATACAACGGGCCTTCGTGGTGTGGGCCCGTTGCCCCATGGGTGTAGACCCATTGTCGAACGGGATGCGTTCGTAGTCGAATACTTTCGCATTGAGAGGTTTAGGAGGTGAGGATGGGGAGAGGGGCAAAGGCGATGGAGGGGATGGGAGGAAAATGGTGCGAGGAGGGGTATGGAGAGACGGGAAGGGAATAGGGTTGCCCAGTCCGCATCCCAGCGCCCGGCAGAAATGGTGAACGGCCGGCCTTTGTTCCCCGGGAACACTGACCAGGACCAGCTGCAGAAAATATTCAAGGCCAGCCTCTCATCTCCCCTCCTTCTCTTACTTTCTCATCCGTCCTTACCTTTGTGGCATCTTTGTAGAATCTCGTCTTTCCTGTAAATGATGGTCTTCTCCTCTATCCGACGCGGGCTCGACGCGAATTCGACGTTGACTCGATGTGGATTCGGCGAAGATTCGGGGTGGATCCGACGTGCATTCGACGCGCAACAAATGTTCGAGGCGGACAGCGGCACCTCCACGTCCGTGTTGTCCGGAGGCGGCTTGCGGCGTTAGTTGGGCCGTCTAGGGGCCGTCTTGGAGACCTATTGGGCCTTTTTGGGGGGCTTTCTTGGGCCCTCTTGCAACCATCTTGACGCCTCGCAGGGCCATCGTAGCTCTTCAGACGGCGGGTCACACAAGCTGGACATCCATATCAGTTGTGTCCGGACACGTCAGGGGCGCTCTTGGAGCGCTCTCATGGGCCTATGGCCGTCCTGGAGATGTTCTGTGGCCCTTCTCGGGGCTTTCTTGGAACCAACCGGAATCCTCGGAGATCCATCGGGACGGCCGCCCGGACAAGTTGGACATCCGTGTCCGTTGTGTCCGGAGACGGTTTTGGGCGCGCTTGGAGCGCTCCCAGGGGCCCTTGGGGCCTTCTTTGGTGGCATTTCTTCCACCGCCACCACCATGGAGGGTCCTCCTCCTCCTCCTCCTCCTCATCCTCCTGTTCCTCCTCCTCCTCATCCTCCACCTTCCCCCCTCCAACTTATGGTGGTGGTGGTGGTGAAAAACAGGCCCGTCAGTCTTGGGGATCTCGTGGTCCCTCGCAGCGCTCCCCTGGTCCATCCTGGAGCCATCCTGGATCCTCTGACGGCCATCGGAAAAGAAGATGGGACAAAGGCAATCACGAAGGCATGTTCTCTGGGTCAAAAATGGCTTCGACCACCTGGAAGACTCCTTTGGGAGACGCCTGTTCCACTTGCAGACGCCTTGGAGGTGTCTCCTGGGTTCTCGGCTCAGACATCCTCACAACATGGACATGTTGGAGGTTTTCGTTTACGACGTCTCGTGTAAAACATGAAACTTTCGCCTGAGACATCCTCAACACATGGAGATGTTGCACTCGCTTGCGAAATCTGGGTGTATTCAGATGAGGGCTTTCGCCTGGGACATCCGCAAACACATGGGATGTTGAAAGAGCTGTTTTACGACATTATTTTTCGGGGGTTCTTTTGGAGGACTCCCTAGACGGTCTAGGAGGTGAACACATTGAACCACTAATGGTATCCTGATGCTTTCGTTCAAAAGCAGGCGTTTCGTTCGAGACATCCTCAACAACATACGCGGGTCTTCGAAACAACTCTTCGAGCATAGTCGTCGTTTTCTTATTCATTCTTTTGCCCATCGGCGCGGGCCCTCGTACCCCTCCCTTTCCACCACGGCATGGAGTAGATCTTGGTTGTTTTTGGCGCCTGTTTCGAGCAGGTGGAGTCTCCCTTATAGGACGCACTGTTCCAATCAGTCGCACTAAGAAGAGGTCCTGAGCCAGACACTCCCCTCCCCCCCTTCCGCCCAATGTCGAAGCGCCGAATAAGAAAATGGATTGTGATGATGATGATGATGTCGATGCAATATGAGGATGACATGCTGCGGTGGATCAGACACGCCTGAACTCGCGCGGGTAGTTAACTCCACCTGATACCCTTAGTGGATGTTGGGGGAAAGCGCTTGCGCTGCAGTTGATCTTTATGTTGGTGCATGTTCTTGCCAAGCTCGGACCCATCAGTTCGTGTCAAAGTGTGCATTATATTGTTTTGCTGACAGGGATGATGTGTGGGAGGTGCCCTCCTGGGTGCGCGCATGGTTTCGGGTTGGCTGTCAGTCGCCTGGTGTGTGTGTGTGTTCATTGATAGGGAAAAGCGATCAAGACACTTCCTGTCCACAAGGCGCAAGCCGTCTCACCCATTGGCCTGCGCGCAGCAAGCAATATGAGCACACCCCCGCCGTCCGTTAAAAACTTGTGCAAAGTGGTCGCGGGTCGCCCGCGCATGCTCCAGATTTATGTATTGCATGGTCTTTGACGGGGATGCTTGCCTTGTACGCAGCAAGCCATATGAGGGTACCCCCGCCGTCCCTGTCAACAAGCAGTGCAAAGTTGGTCGCAGGACACCCGCGCATGCTCCAGATTTGGAGGCACAGTGTATCTTGTATTCTGTTGGCAGGGATGGTGGGGGACGGGGTTATCATGGGTTCGGGTTGGCTGCCTGTCGGGTGGGGGAGGAGGTGTTGATTAATAGGGAACAGTGATCAAATTCCCAGCGGGAACGCCGCAAGTTGTCTCGCTCTCTCTAACCCGCCCTCCAACTACATAGGTAGTACCCGAGTCGCAGCATAAGCAGGAACCGCCATCGACAACCAACAAAGACGCAGCCAGGGGCGCAAAACCAACGAGGTGCGCCGCACATGCCAGGTGCGCCACATTGGGCAAGATGTCGGCCCCCCACCACCCCTGTCAAAAGCCGATGCAGAGTGACGGCAGGTTTGCCAGCATCGTGTATTGTGTATATGTATGTATGTGTGTGTGTCGGTGCCCGGGCCAGTGCGGTCTTGCCCACTCTCTGGACCGCCTTGGGGCCCGCCCAGCGCCGCTGTTCAGCTTCGGCTCCCGGCTCTCTCCGCTTCTTTCTCGCCGCAGCCTAGCCGCCCGGGAAGCCCCCCTCGGAGCAGGCAGCTTGCCAAGGACCGGGTGCATTGCCTCACCCCAGTGCATCCTCTTACCTGATGGGCTTGTTTTCCGCTACCACCACCACCATAAGTTGGAGGGGGGAAGGAGGTGGTGGAGGTGGTGGAGGTGGAGGAGGAGGAGGAGGAGGAGGAGGAGGAGGAGGAGGAGGAGGAGGACCACCTCCCCCTCGTACTTATGGTGGTGGTGGTGAATAACAAGCCCGCCATTGCCCTCGGCCGCGCCCTCGCCGGCGTGGCTCGTTCCCGCGCCGCTGCCGCGCTGCCCTGCCGCGGTGTTTTTTTGCCCGCGGCCCAGCAGTTCCTCGCCCTCACCAAGCTGGCGGTGCGCCAGGGACGGCCTCACCGTCCGAAGCCCGTCGCCGTGAAAAAGATACACCCAACGGCGTAAACATAAACTTTTGGCGCTCCCCGCGATTTCTGGGATCCGCGCCGCCGACCGCCGCCGACCCCCCCCCGGCGGCGACTCCGGCGCCGCCCCTGGCGCGGGAGGGTCCAGCGCAGATCCAAGACATCCGCGCGGAGCGCCAGAAGCATTAGTTTTTGGCGCTTCTTCTTCGTCTTCTTCTTCCTCTTCTTCTTCCTCTTCTTCTTTTTCTTTTTCTTCTTCTCAAGACGGCCTCGCCGTCCGAAGCCCGTCGCCGTGGAAACGAGGCACCCTGGCGGCGGCAGACCTCATGCAGCACAGTCCATCGCACATCAGGAGGCAAAAGCACACACAGACACAACTAATCGTCGATTCCCCCGAAAAGATGCGCAACTGTGGGAAGTGTGGGGTTGGGGGGGGGGGAAGAGAAAAACCCAGAAGCTGTGGGAAAAGATGGGGGATCCTGTGAGTTGTGTCTGCTCCTTTTGTGCGTCCTACAGGCCCCTTCAGCAAAGGGGAGCGCTGCAGGGCACCGCGCACGCAGGGGGGGAGGGCGCGGGCGGGCCGCGCAGCAGGCCGCGCGGGCGGGCGAAGCTGCGCGCGGGGGGGGGATCGCGCGGGGGGGCCGCGCGGGGAAGGCCGCGCGGGGGGGCCCCCCGCGGGGAGGACCGCCTCTTCGGGAGACCGCGGGGGAAGCCCCGCGAGGGAGGCTGCTCGGGAAGACCCGCGCGGGAAATCGCCGCGCGGGTCCAGGCTATAGGCCTCTGCTCCTGGCCCCCGTCCCCCCCTTCTCCCGCCGGGCCACCCCTCGCCTTCTCTCCCCTCCCCTCCCCTCCCTTTTCTCGTCCTCTTCCCCCCCTCGCTCCCCTTCTCCCCCCCTGCCCCCATCCGCCCTCTCGTGGGAGAGCACGCGGGAGGCTGTGCGGGAGACCACGCGGGAAAGCGCGCGCGAGACCGTGCGGGGGTATCCCGCGGGAGATCGGGCGGCGGAGCACGCTGGCTACCGCGCGGTAGAGACCGTGCGGGAGAGACCGCGCGGGAGAGACCGCGCGGGAGAGACCTCGCGGGAGGCCGCGCGGCAGACCGTGCGGGAAACCGCGGGCCGCGACCACTGCGGGATGGCGCGCGGGAGGCGCCAGGCAGGATGCCGCGCGGGGGCTCTCCGCGCGGGAGTGCCGTGCGGGCGACCGCGCGGGGGGCCATGAAGTCGCCGACGTCTGGGCCAGCGGCCCCCCCCCCCCCCCCTGGGAGTCTGCGCGGGGGGGCACGTCGGGGGCCATGCTTTAAGTCGGGCCTGTCCCCCTGCAGGGGGAAGTTCGACGAAAAATAAAACATACCCCGCACATGCCCCAAAAAGGTATACAAATATTCAAAAAATAGTCCCCAGACTATTTGTTGATTTTTTTCGTTGAGAATCCCCCTGTAGGGGGACAGGCCCGACTTAAGCCATGCTGGATGCCGCGAAGTCGCCGACTCTTGGCCTTTCTCAGTCGTCGTGCTTCTCTGCCTTCCCTTCATGCACTCTCCTCCGCCTCCCTTCCGTCCGCCTCCGAGCGTGCCGAGCCGAACTCTCTCTCTCTCTCTCTCTCTCCCCCCCTCCGAGGCGGGAATTTCTACATGACCACCGCCTGGAGGATCAATTCTCGGGGACCTCGGCAGGCGGTGGATACGGACATATTCGGACCCCCAGGGGCCAAACTATATCCATATCCACCGCCCGCTGGGGCAGCAGGACGTCGGTTGCCAGGCGGCGCGTATGGACAAATCCCCGCCGCGCACTTCCCCCCTGCCGCGGAGGTCCTGGGGACGCCCAGGGAGGCCGACTGGCCGACCATCGCGGAGCTCCCCGACTGGAAGCCCGACTTCCCCGTGTGCGCGCGGGGGCGGGGGGGCCGCGCCGGGCAGGAGAGGGTCAGTTAGCTCTGGCATCGCTCGGACGCGTGCGCTCTTTTCTCGGCGGGGGCCATCGAGGATTCAGTCGGGCATGTCCCTCGAAAGCAGTCTGGGGACGATTTTTCGTCTATCTCGAATCATTTATAGGCTTTCGCCACATCCGCCGACCCATTATATATATATATATATATATATATATGTGTGTGTGTGTGTGTGTGTGTGTGTGTGTGTGTGTGTGTGTGTGTGTGTGTGTGTGTGTGTGTGTGTGTGTGTGGGGGGGCAGGGTCTCTCGAAAGCAGTTTTGACAGCGCCTCGGGCTCGTTTTGGGGGCCTGTGGGCGCATCTTTGGGGCCTCCTGGGTGCATCTTGGGGCATCATGGGTTGGAGGATTCTTGCGCTGTCCTTTGTTTCTGGGTCCTGAAAGGGGCCCGCGTCGCCACGGTGGCAACTGGTTCGAAAACTCTGGCCTAGCGCACTTGCAGGGCAAAACCCAGGATGGATATATTGCGCTGCTAAGAAATTAGGGTGGGATGGCCCTGGCCACATTCGGCATCTGGAGGGTTTCACCGCGCCTCGGGGCCGTGAACAAAAGCCACCCGGGCTCTCGGCGCGCAGCTTTCAAGCGTATCATTGCGTTTTCTCTTGACTGAGCGCGAGCACTGCGAACGCGTGCGTTGCCAATGCGTGCCCCTCACTGGCTAGCAACACTGCCCGGTGGGGCGGTTTTGAAAGCAAGGTTTCCAAGAGCCCCCGTGTGAACACCGGAAAACAGCAACGCGAACGCAGCGGTACAGTCGGGGCCCTGAAGAAGGAACCCTTTTCGTTGGGGAGGGGCTCCGCGTTCCTTAAGTGTTTCGCAGCTTGCCTCAGGTTTTCCTTATGTTTTCGATCGGAAATCGAAGTTTAACTTTTGGGAAAGAGGGGCCTCGTTCCCTATTTTGGATTCCTTAGGTCAAGCCCCCGACTAGTGTGCCGACCCCATGCCCTCGGACCGCCGGAAGGAAACGGGATCGATTGTGTGGACATTCGCGCGTAAGTTTCCCGCGTAAGGTGGCGCGTGGGCGCCCTCGTGTCCACTGTGGCGTGCCGCGGTGGTTGCCCGCGTAAACCACCGCGTCAGTTTGCTATGCCAGCTCGCGTGGGATCGGTTTCTTGTCGTCGATCATTTGAGAGGTTTGGCGAGTTTTACGAATGCCGCTGATCCCCCGACCTCTCCCGGTGTGCGTTCTGAGGAGGATTTCGAGGCAACTCCAATCCAGCCGTGGCGACGAGGGCCACCCCGACAGGCCGCAAATGCGAGAACGAGGGAAGAGCAACCTTATCGGCACCGATCCCATCCACTCGGACCCCAGGATGCCGACGATGGTGATGACGCCGATGGTGACGACGATTATGATTACGTCGGTGATGATGATGATGATGATGATGATGATGATGATGATGATGATGATGATGATGATGATGATGATGATGATGATGATGATGATGATGATGCTGCTGCTGATGGTGTTGCTGATGCTGGTGATGATGCCGATGATGATGCTGATGATGATGAAGGGGGGGAGAGATTGTGTGGTCGCTGTCGATATTGTGTTTTTTTGTTGTCGCTGTTTTTATCGTTCTTCACGGTATGGTTCGGTTGGTTGTTTTTTTTATGAGTTGCGCGTGAGTTTCGTGTTGCTGCGATGTTCGCGTGGCGTTTTTGTTGATTGGGAATCTCCTGCTTTGCATCGTCTACCATTTGGCCGACGGCCCGACCAGGAAGTTCACCTTCTGCTTGTGTTGTTGTGCTTTTGTGGTTGCGGTTGTAGTTTGGGATGTTGTTGTCGCATGGTTTGCTGTCGCTTTCGTTGCCTTTCTCCTCTGCGGCTGGCCTGGGCATTTGCTGAGGTATCCGTTGGCCGTGCCCCCCGATCCGAACACAATCGGGCCATCCGCCCTGGCACCTTCGCCCCCTCGTCCATTCCATCCCCCTCCCCCGCCGCTACTGCGGGTCCGTGCCAGACTCGTCGCTCCCAAATGTTGCGCCCCCGCCGTGCTGCTTCGAGTCGCGCCGCCGTGTGGCGAGCCTTGCGCGGGAAATGCCGGGGCTCTCCCGGTGCGCCACTTGGGCTTCAGCGCGCGCTGGCAGAACGAGGTGTCTTCGGAGGCAGCGATTCCTGCGACCCCGCCTCAGGTGATCGCTGCGGCCGACGACGAAGTGAGGAACTCATTTGGAAACTCTTGCGGGTGGGTGGGGGGGGGTTATAGAATTGCCCGGCGGCGATTTTTGATTGCTGTGGCGCTTCGGGCGGGAGCCTTCGCCGCCAGGTCGCGATGCTCTCTGGGGGGTGTCTTGCGGTCGCCCTGTGCCGGGGTTGGCGTTCGTGGGTTGCTCTGAGGCTGGATTCAACCCCGTTGGTCCGAGCGAGCAGTGCATTCATGAGACGGCGTTCGAAACTGCAGGCTTCCGACTCCGATCACCAGGAAGCCGAAGACATAAATCAGGAGGAGAAAAACACACAGACACAATTAATCGTCGAGTCCCAGGAAAATATGGGAAAATATGGGAAGTGGGGGGGAAGACAAACACCCAGAACAGATGGGGAAATATGGGGAATCTTTTTATTAGTGTGTTTTTATTTGTGTGTCCTGGGGCCCCTTCAATAAAGCAGGGCAGAAGTGGTGGAGGGGGGTGCCGTGGCACGCAGCGGAGCGTCGCCGAGCGCGAATTCCCGGGCGCGCCGCCCGCGGGCACGGCAAGGCAGCTGCAGCATCCGGAGCTGACGCCGCCAGGGGACCGTCTTCGCCGCGCGCGCGAGCGCGGCGACGGCGGCGAGCGAGTCGGCGCGGCGGGCGCGCGCGCCTCGTCGAGGAGACGCGGGCAGAGAGAGAGAGAGAATGGCCCGCGACGGAGCTCGCAGAGGGTGCCGCGAAAGGAGGAGGGCCTGGTTTCCAGCACGGGCGCCGTGTGCTCCGGGAGTAGCTGCCATATTCGATACTCGTTTCGGGGACCTTCCTATGGAGCCCACCTGACGGATCTGTTCGACCCCGGTTCGACTCAAGTTCGACTCAGGTTCGACTCAGGTTCGACTCGGGTTCGACTCAGGGTCGACCCACATCGACTGACGTTCGAGCCCGCAGGGGGAGCAGCCCCGGCGCCGGGCAAGTCGTCTGGCCGGGAGTGCCTGGAGAGCTGCTGCGGTCACCAGCTCTGGGTGGGTTGCGGGCGAAGGGCAGGGGCCGTTTCCCGGGAGTGGCGTTGCCGTCGTGCCAATCGTCCTCTTGCTGCCTCTCTTCCCCGTCGCTCTCCCCCAGGGTCTGCTCCCGCCCGTGTCTCCGAGCGTTTTCGGTAAGGGATTGGGCCGTGCGGCCCTTTTCACGAGCCACTTGCCTTCGTCGCATCCTGGCGCCGCGCCTGGGCTGTGGGTGCGAGGTTTTCGTGGCGTTCGCTGGGATCTCGCGAAAGGCTTCTCGCGGGCCTTTGGGGTGAAGTTTCGAGGCCCTTGAGGGCCGCCTCGGATTCGTCGGGGCCGTTTTTGGGTCTCTTGGGGCCCCTTGGGGGCTTCGTCGGGGCCTCCTGGGGCTTCTTGAGGGCCTCTTGGGGCCTCCCGGGAGCTACTTTGGGCGGAAGGTTGGACTTTTCGGATCGGGCCCCCCTTCTTGTGCCCCTGCGGGGGCCGTCTTGGAGGCTTCTTTGGCCGGTCATGGCGCCTCTAGGGCCGTGTTGGCGGCTTCTGTGGCCGCCTCGGTGGGGCCTCTTGGGCCGTTCGGAGCCTTCCTGGGTGCCTTGCGGGCCGTCTGGGACGTGGTGGCAGGCCAGCGGGCGAATGCAAGGAAATATGCGCTTTCCCGAGGGAATTTGGCGGTTTTGGTTTTTATTCCTGGGGCCGTTCCCCTGGAGCCACTTGGACGCCTCTTGGGGCGTCTTGCAAACATCCTGGGCCGTCTCGAGTCGATTGTGGGAGTTGTGCAGCGGCCTTTCGGCGACGTGGGGCTCTCTTGCGCAGTCGCGGGGCCCTCCGAGAGAGATTCCGGGGCGCTCGCTGAGCCTGGGGGGCGCCCGCGCCCCCCGTGGCGAGTTCGGGGGCGGGTCGCCCGCGGCGGGGGGAGGGGGGTCGAAGTGCCAGTTCATGGCCCCCGGGGGGGGGGTATGGGGGGGGACGTCGCGCGCCTAGAGACCCGCAGGGGGTCCCGACGCTGCCTTCTGGGCTGACCCAGACCCCGCGAACGAGAGCGCGGTGCCGACATTGGACGCCGCATTTGTATGGGGGGGGGGACGTCGCGCGCCTAGAGACCCGCAGGGGGCCGGCTGATGTTTCTCTCGAGTCGTTCGCCCGAGATCCGCCCGCTTGGGGGGCGTGCCCGCCCTGGGCCGGGGAGCATTAATTGCGCGCGAACGCGCGACACGAAGCGCGCGCGCGCGAAACGCGAAACGCGAAGCCGACGCGAAACCGACGCGAAACGCAAACCGACGCGAAACGCGAAGCGCGCGCGAAGCCGACGCGCGCGTGGAAAACGGGCGCCCGAACGATGGGCGAGCCGAGGGTCGAGGCCCGAGCTCGGGTCGAGGGTCCATCGGTCGAGGGCCGCGGGGAGGGGGAGGGGTCCTCCTCCCCCCCCCTCCTCCTCCTCCTCCTCCTCCTCCTCCTCCTCCTCCTCCTCCTCCTCCTCCTCCTCCTCCTCCTCCTCCTCCTCCTCGGGGGCCTTTTACAGGGTCCACCTCGTCTCCCCCCCGTCTCTCCCTTTTCAGAGGGGGCGGGGAGGAGTGGATCCGATCGTGGGGGGAGGGGGCAAGGGAGGAGGGGGAAGTGGACCTGTGCAACTCCCAGGCCCCCCCCCCCCCCAGCGGGTCCGATCGGAAGAGGAGCGAGGGGGGAGGGGAGGAAGAATGTGTCTGCACAACTCCCAGGGGGGAGTCCCTGGGGAGGGAGGGGCGGGGGGGGAGCGGACAGGGGGAGGGGCCTTCTCCCTCCCCCCTCCTCTTTCATCCTCTTCCGCTCGTGGGCGGCCAGCCGCAGGACGACCGAACTCGTGTTCGTCGATCAAAGCAATCTCCAGCCTCCAGCCGCCTCCTCTGCCCTCCTCCTCCCCGTCCTCTCTCCTTCCTCTCTCGTTTCTCTCCCTCTCTTCCTCCCTCTCTTCCTCCTCCTCCTCCTCCTCCTCCTCCTCCTCCTCCTCCTCCAACCCTCCTCCTCTCTCGTTCCTCTCTCCCTCCTTCCCCCCTCCTGTCTCCTTCCGTTTCTCCCCTTGTTTGCCTTCCTGATTTCTTCTTCTCTCCCTCCGCTGTCCTTCCTCCTCCTTCCTCTCTCCCCCCTCCTCCCCCTCCTTTCTCCTTACGTTTCCCCCTTCCCTTCATTCGTTTTTTTTGCTCCTCTCTCCCTCCGCTTTCTTTCCTCCTCCTTCCTCTTTCCTTCCTCTTTCCATCCTCTCTCTCTCTCTCTCCTCCTTCCCCTCCTCTCACCTTCCTTTCTCCCTCCACCTGCCCCCTTCTCTCTCCTTCTGTTTTCCCCCTTCCTTTCCCACTTCGTGTCTTCTTCTCTCCCTCCGTTTTTTTCCTCCTTCCTTCCTCTCTCCTACCTCTTTTCTTCCTCCCTCTCTCTCTCTCTCCTCCTCTCCCTCCTCTCTCCTTCCTCTCTACCTCTTCCCCTCCTCTCTTCGTCAGCTTTTCCCTTTATGTCCCTCCATTTTCCTAATGTCTCCTTCCTCCTCCTCCTCCCCTTTCGTTCTGCTCTCCCTCTCCATCCCCCTCCTCCCCCTCTTCCCTCCTCCTCCCCCCTTTCTCCCTCGTCTTCCTCCCCTCCTCCTCCCTCCCTCCGCCTCCCCCCTCCTCTCTCCTTTCGCTTTCCCTCCTCGCTCTCTCCTCATTCTCCCACCACGTCTCGACAGAGTGTACAGCGGAGGTGTCTCTTCAGGGGCTGGGGGGGGGCTCCTGGGGGGTCAGTGCTCTGTTGCCCGGGGGGCCAAGCTCGCAGCTGGCAAATGGAAGACCACGCGTAGCTCGAGGCGCAGCTGTCCAGGCAATGCCAAAGGTGACCATCACGAAGGGGGGGCAGTGAGAAATTATGACTATGATGATGCTGATGCTGATTTTAATGATGATGCTGCTGGCGATGAT
>CAUYUJ010016763.1:155071-175071 GCA_963575745.1 Prorocentrum cordatum | reverse complement strand
TGATGATGATGATGATGATGATGATGATGATGATGATGATGATGACGACCTGGAGGGGCTGATACTGCGTATGATGCTGCCAACGATAGATGCCGCGGCTGCTGCTGAGGGGGAGGAGGAGGAGGAGGAGGAGGAGGAGGAGGAGGAGGAGGAGGAGGATGAGGCGGATGATGTGATGGACACTGAGCAGGTGGGGCAGATGGAGGAAGGGAGTGAGACGGAGAGACGAAGGGAAGAAGGAGTTGGAGAAGGATGGACGGAGGGAGGGAGGCGGAAGGGGACGGAGCAGGCAAACGAGCGGGAGGTGAAGGGGGGCTCGGGGGGAGGGGGGGAGGGAGGGACATGGGGGATGGAGCAGGCTTGACGGGGGGAAAGCCCTGACCGACCTCCCAGGAGCCCCGGTGAAACTTGCACTGCTCATGCAGAACCCTCTTGAATCCATCCTCTCTTCTCCTCCTTCATCCTTCCTCCTCCTCCTCCTCCTCCTCCTTATCCCTCTTCTTCGTACTCCTCTCCCCCTATCCTCCCCCTCCTCACTCACAGGACTTCACAGTTTCCTCCTCCTCCTCCTCCTCTTACTCCACTTCCCTCCTCGACCTTCTTCCGCCCTTCTGCTGCCAGGGAGGGGGCCCCGCTTGGTGGACCCCGGTGCTCCTCCACCCCGCCCTGCCAGAAGATGCTGTACTACGCTCCGGACAAGCGGGTGCAGGGCCGCGCCGCCATGGACCACGAATACTTTCGGCGCGCCCCCCCGAGTCCTGCTTCTTCTCCCAAGATTTACCAGTGTGAAACATATCCCTATCCCTATGTTTGACATCACCTCACCTCGATGCCGATCTTGAGGATTTCCTCAGTTTCTGAGGGCCTACCCCTAAGATCTTCCTCGCCTTTTGCTCGCCCATCTGAGGGATAGGGATAAGTTCGAGGCTGGTTAAAGATCGCCGTCACCCCAGCACACGAATACCATGTGTGTGCGTCGCATCCCCCCCCGGGGGCGATGCGCGCGCCGAGAAGTCTCCCAGTGCGCCGAGAGTGTTTTTCGTGTCAGCTTCGTGGCGGGCGCTCTCTGGTCGCACCGCTCGTGAAGCGATGTCCTGCACCGTGCTTCTGCTGCATGTGTGTGTCGAGCGCGCGCCTCCAAGGAGGACGCGTGGTGCTAGCATGTCCTTCGGCGTCCCTTGAGAGGGGAGGTGAAGCAAGGAACGGGACGAGGAAGCAGGATGCCTGCCTTCGTCCCCCATCGCTGCCTCCCTTGTCATCCTGTTCCTCCTTGCCCTCGTCCCCAGTCCCCCGCTTCTCCTTGTCCTCCTCCTCCTCCTCGTCCTCCGCCCTTCTACTCCTCGCCCTCAGCATCCCCCTCCTGTTCGTCCTCCTGCTCCTGCTCCTGCTCTTGCTCCTCCTTCTCCCCCTCCTCCTCCTCGTCCGCGTCCTCCCTCCTCATACTTTACCCCTGCTCCCGCTGATGTTCCCCTCCCACCTCTTTCACCGCTCTTCTTTCTCCTCCCCTGCCCGAGGAGGAGGAGGAAGAGGAGGAGGAGGAGGAGGAAGAGGAGGAAGAGGAGGAGGAGGAGGAGGATTGTGCTAGGATTGTGCTACTTAGGACTTACGCAGATGGAGAGCACTACGCAAGCCGCCTTCGCCGTGCAAGTTTAGACTTACAAGGGCTTCCCTATGGATGGATGGCGGCCCTCCCACAGACGCATCAGTCGACCCTTGGCCGTCCGAGCTCGGGCGGGCCTATAGCCCTCCTTCACAAGGTTCGTCCACTTACACTGAGCGTAGGAAGAGCAACGCCTGCAGAAAACAACATCGGGGCACAACACGAGGTGGTGTCGTTGCCCCTGTGCCTTAAGGATGCGTGCTTGTCGGGCTTTGAATTCGATAGCTTCTGCGCCCGACGGCCCGCTCTGAGTCTGGCTTGTGGCCCTGGGAGAATGACGGTCCCTAGGGCCCACAGGCGGGGAGGGGGGAGGCATCAGAGGAGGAGCAGGATTCGACTCGGCGGCCTGACTCGGGACAGGTCCACTGATGCTGCTCGCTTCGACATCGTAAATCGTATCGACGACCTCGGACGACATAGCGCCGAGCCTGACAGCAAACTCCAGCTCTGCTACCATGGTAAGCTTCTGCTGAGACGCCTGGCGCTGCCAGATCGGGTGGGCGCACAAATTAGCCCCCTCCTTCACGTATTCGTCCGCGAAGCGGTTGCCTTTGAACAGTCCCTCGCCAAACTCTTGCCGCTGGGCTCGAGCGACTTGGGCCTTACGATTTATTATCTGGACGGTCCTGGGGCCCAGCCCTCCAAGATCGTTGACCAGAAACCAAAACTCTCGCCAGAGCACGCTGTGTGCCCTGGCAGGGGACGAGCACCACTCCTCCCCCTTGGATGTTCCGTCTACTGCTGCCTGGCAGTCACAATAGATTTTGAGGGGCGGCCTCGCGCCCCTCAGCACCTGAAGGATAGCGTACGGCTCTGACGGATAAATCCCTTGACGATTTTGAGGCATGGGCAGGGGGCTGAACGCTGAAAAACCACTGCTCTCCCCTGGGGCATCTAAGGTGGGGAAGCTCCACCCCGCACGCCTAAGGGGGACAAGCTCACCGTACAAGAGTGGTCCATCTGTAGAGACCTCTCCTGTGCTGACTCCTGGCTGTTCGCCCTCATGTTGGACCTCGGCCGAGACTGGCAGAACATCCAGCAGTTCTATAGGGTCCTCGGAGATTCCTCTGGCCCAGATGGATTCTAAACCTGGGAACGGGTTTGCTCCTTTCTGCTGCACGTGCCTGCCACCAATACGCCTGCGCATCACGTGACGCGCTCTGCATACATACGTGCGGTGCAAGTCAGTACCTGCAGCATTCATATCAACCAGTGCCAAAACGTGCACCTCGGTCCCGCATGTGACTGTAGCTGGACCCAGGGTGCTGCAAACAAGGCGAATTACAGTTATAATGAACACGCCTGCAGGACCTCTCATTAGGCCCCACGGTCTCAGATGCCCGTGGAGTCGCATGACCCACCAGCGCCAGCTCGTCACCAAGAGGCCGCGCGTGTCCATGTACGTCGCCTCCTGCCCCGCCCTGGGCCTCTCCACGATGGGCCCCGCGTTGGCGTTCACGGCAGGGTCCGCGTCCTCCGCCAGCAGCAGCGGCGCGGCCGACCTTCCCTGAGGAGGAGGAGGAGGAGGAAGAGGAGGAGGAGGAGGAGGAGGAGGAGGAGGAGGAGGAGAAGAACGATCAGGAGATGTCGAGGGTGAGGGCGAGGGCGAGAAGGAGGAGAGAAACAGAAAAGGGGTCGCGCACGAGAACGACGAGAACGAGGTGGAGGAGGATGTGATGGGAGGACGGAGGAGAAGGAGGTCGCGGCCGAGGGCGAGCAGGAGGAAACATGTGGAATAGTGACGAGAAGGAGGAGGAGTAAGGGGAGGAGAATGAGGACGAGGAGGAGGAGGATGAGGAGGAGGAGGAGCAGGGAGGAGGAGGGAGGAGGAGGAGGAGGAGGAGGAGGAGGAGGAGGAGGAGGAGGAGGAGGAGGAGTAGGGGCCGTAGCAATTTTGGCTCAAGTTCAAACGCCACGCTCTGGGTGCCTGAACTTGCCCGCGGCGGATGGGCAGGACCACGACAGGCGACCCTTCCAAGACGTTCCGAGCGGGGGCAGAGACCTTTGTTGCCCTCCACATCCTTTCGCCCCAAGCTCCAAGTCTATTCCCAGCCCAGGCTCTCAGATCCAGAAGCGCCTCTACAGATGGCGCAACGGGCAGCGACTTGGAAGTGCAAGTGCGGGCAGCAGAACTGGCTGAATATCACCAATTGCAGCACGTGCAGCACGCATTGGAAGGCCTCAGCTGGACAAGACCAGAGTGGCACGCCAGACAGACGACGCCAGAGGTCCAACAGTCAGAAGAGTATCCATTCGAGGCCGTGAGAGGACGTCAAATGACCGCCCTTCGTCAGGATGGCCACTCCAGCGGAGGCGCACGCCAACCCCAACTACAAACCTCTGTCTCCCAAGGCCGACGAGAGCGAGAAGAAGTCAGACGACAGAGGGACTCGGTCCAAGCGCAACCTACTCCAGCAGAGGTGCAATATCGTCTGGGCCATGAAGGAACCAGTGCAGGATACCGTCGGTCAGATCGCAGTTTTACCTGGGATGTCGATTTCGGAAAAATCATTGGAACAGCAGGGTGCGTGGACAGAGACTACCGTTGCCAGGATGATGCTACGAGTAGAGGCCGCCAACAAAGCAGTGGAGATCCAACAACAACTCTTGGGACAGAAAAGTATCAATGAGAGACAATCTGCACGATCAACTTGAGGCATTGCGTCGCACCAAGAACGAGCTCCGTGCCATGATGCGGATGGACACCGAGATGAAGCGTGCCGTGCAGGAGGAATCGACATGCCATGCGCCTCCAGCACAGAAAGCAAGAAGTCCAACAGCAGATTGCGTGTCACATTCAACCAGTGGTCCAGCAGATGCAGCGGATGCAACAGCTGATGCAGCATTTGCAGATTTCCAGCAGCCCATGATGCAACACATACCTGAGACTGCGACTGCGGCACCGACATCGCCATGTCCCGCTGCGATCGCAGCCTCATCACCAGACGTGGCCCTGACCCCGGCAGAGCCTTTCGAGCCCATGCCGAGGTCCCAGTCTCAGAAGAGCGCAGCACCACGGTCAAGCCCACTGAGAGAGCCCATGGTACAAGAAAGGGCGGCCAGATACGAGAACAGTTCGGACGGACCCTGCCCATCAGGGGCAAGATCGGGACCCAGAAAGGGGACCGACGACATCGAGGGGCCCGAGCGCGAGGCCACATCGGCAGGTCAGAACGCCCACCTCGCAGAAGAAGCCGGTCAACGATAAGACCAAGATGAATATCAACGGCCTGGCCATGGTACCGTTCGGCAGCCGTCGCCCCAACATGATAAAATGGTGGGCCAGACGAAGGAGGCCAGCAGCAGCCAGGCGGTCGACGTAGCTGTTCCCAGCGACGGGCGCCAAGAGTGCCATGCAGGACCCGCGCGGCGAGCGGAAGACGGTGCGGGCCCAGAATATGAGACAGCGCCTGATGTGGGTAGACAGGCGCATTCATATATGCATATAGACTCTACTGAGCCCCCGCCGCCATCCCTGGTCAGTGCGAGCCCTGGCGACAGGCCAAATCCGCGAGTCGCCTTCAGCGCGACTGTTCCATTTCATGGTGTCGAGTCCCTTTGCCCGCCTCCGCTCCCCCCCCTTCTCTTGATGGGGGTTGCGGCTTGCTGAGTCCTGACTCCAGGGGCAGTTTTAAACCGCGATCGAGGCTCAGTCGTTTTCGACTTCGATTCCAGGGCCCCGATAGTCGCGCCCATCGCGGAGGACGACCCCGCTGCTAACATTGCCTGTAACCTCGGTGAAGAAGGAAGCTCACGCGCACGCCTGATCCAGGGCGGCTGCCAGGTCGTCCTGCGCGCGGAGGTCGACCATACAGATCTCCACCCACTCGCCAATCTAGGCTTCGACATGTGCCCAGTCTGCCAGCATGTGCACGGCCGCGTCGCATTTTTTGTTGTCGGGTCCTTCGTGTTCATGGGCGCTGTTGCAAATCCTTTCTGTGTTTTTGGACCCTGACTCCGCCGATCTGCGTGAGGGGTGCCACCGGGTTTTAAAAAAGTGGCAATCCCCTTGTGTTTTTGAACCCTGACCCCGCCGATCTGCGTGAGGGGTGTCAATTTTTACCCCCCCAGAAGTTCTGAGAATCCATTTTGGTCGTAATAAAATGCCCGTTTTGGGCCTCCCCCCTCGCGCGGTCCATCAACAAGGAGCAGTAAGCAGCAAGAAGTCAACAAGGAACAGTAAGCAGCAATAAGCAGAACTGTAACAGTGGAAAGTGGAAGCTGCAACTGGTACAGGAAACTGCGAACCTTCGGCCTACAGCTTGCTGGCCCCACGAGGGGGCCGGCGGATTTGTGGGGACGACCTCTCGCCACCTCCAGAGAGTTGCGACGAATCGCGACAGCTAGTGATTTGTATCGAGCAGCTCAGCACATCATCTGCATGTGTCTTGTCACGGGAGCTTGTGGGGTATTGAGCACCCTGCGGGCCCTCCAAAATCAGAGGTTCCGAGCTCATGGTGTCTCAAGGATACCAGACATCTCAGGGAGCTTGAAACCCGCGGTTTTTCTGTCAAGCACCTTCTCTTTGATCAATGCACGTTCGGCTCACAATCGACGAAGCCAACACAACTTGTCTCTGGCTATCAACATGCCCAGCCTCGCCCGAAAGATATCGAATCTGCCACGAGGCGGTCGCTGTTGCCACATAGGGGGACACATGACGCCCACTGGCACCGCGGAAGCTCGGCGCACCCAGCAGGCGAAACGGTGCCTTCAGGAACTGTGCGAGCTCTTTGCTAGGCGCTTTGCCTTGCATTGTTGTCAGAAGTGGGATACGGGGGGGGGAGGTCTGCGGCGATGGCACGTCTGATGTGACCCTCCACCTCCCCATCCCGCCCGCTCTGGAGAGTTTCTTTGTCCCCTGGACCCGTGCCATACGTGCGTTGACGAGCAGTGCGGCCAAGAGCTTTGCGGCAGGTGAGCTCTTCTTTTGTTGTGAATTGAAATGTGGCCATGGAACAGAACAGGAGGAGTATGAGGAGTAGGCGGAGGAGGAGGAGGAGGAGGAGGAGGAGGAGGAGGAGGAGGAGGAGGAGGAGGAGGAGGAGGAGGTGGAGGAGGAGTGGAGCTGGAGGAGGGAGGAGGAGGAGGAGGAGGAGGAGGAGGAGGCGGAGGAGGAGGAGGAGGAGGAGGAGGAGGACGAGGAGGAGGAGGAGGAGGAGGAGGAGGAGGAGGAGGAGGGAGAAGAAAAAGAGTAGGCAGAGGAGGACAAGGAAGACGGCCAGGACGTGGGCGAGGAAGAGTAGGAGGATGGCGAGGACGGAGGACGGAGGAGGAGGGCGAGGAGGAGGAGGAGGAGGAGGAGGGCGAGGACGGAGGACCGAGGAGGGCGAGGAAGAGGAAGAGGAGGGGAGGATGAGGAGGAGGAGGAGGAGGAGGAGGAAGTGGATATGGATATGGATATGGATATGGATATGGATATGGATATGGATATGGAGGAGGAGGATGAGGAGGAGGAGGCAGAGGAGGAGGAGGAGGAAGAGGAGGGGCAGGGCGAGGAACAGGCGGGGATTCAGGGAGGCGTGAGAGGAGGGAGGGGGGAAGATCATGAGCAGGAGGAGGAGGAGGAGGAGGAGGAGGAGGAGGAGGAGGAGGAGGAGGAGGGTGAGGAAGAATCTCCGCCGCCGGTGGCCAGGGGCCTCAGCGAGGCGATCAAGAACATGAAGTGAGAACCTTGCGCGCTTCTGGGGAATAAATAGGAGGCAGCTGCGAGTGGTCCTGGGGGGCGAGGGGGGAAACCACGGAGGAGGGTGAGACGGAAGGGGCGGTGTAGGAAGAGATTTGACCTGGAAGCGCAGTGAGGCGAGGGGATCAAGAGGTGGACCAGACGTGGAGCGTCGGCATGCTGCGCGCGCCTGGTCTCAGTGCTCATGCGTCGCCTTGCGCGCGCCCTCACATTTTCCCTGCAATTAGAGTTGTGATGGTCTGTGTGAGGATCGCTCGCCCTGCGGACTCCACTGCCTCTCCGGTGCCACCCGCTCCACCCCCCACAATCGACGCTCGCCAGTGACCGAAATGGCTGTAGCTCGCAGTCCATTGCGTAGCTCGCTGGTGCCAGTTCCGGCCCGCATCCTGCCGCATCTTTCAGGGCGTTGCACGGTCGGCCTTGACGGGACAGTGTCGGGGAATGCTGTGCACGTTCAGAAAAGGATGCAGGCTGGGCTTCGCTCTTTGTTTGAGACCTCCATACCTGCAACCCTTCTCCTGTCCTGTAGATGCGAGAATGCTCCAGCAGTGCACCCATGCAGGGCTGCAGCCTGTCGTTCCCAGAATGTACGCTCTCGCCTCTGCGCCGCGCTCTCCCGTCTTACAGTCATGGTCCTGCGTGGTTTCGGGCCCTGCGAAACCGAAGCCGTTGACACGCTAAGCAGCGCAGGGGCGCACACGCTAAGTATGGTCGGGCGGAACAGCCTTCCGGTATACACGGTAAGTGCTAACCCCGCAGGATACACGCGAAGTGCGGATCATTTTGCGTGTGTAGGCGTATTCCCAACTACACGCTACGAGTAGGACCATGGCCGTAACAGTTTACAGCAATTGTGCGGTCGGAGGCCGGTGCGTGTTGACAATGCGGCTCTCGCCCGATTCGCCAGATGGAGGGCAGATTTTTTTTGTTCACGAGGGTGCTGCTGCCCGAGACTCGGTTGATCCTTTGCAAAGCGGTCTGTCGTTTGGCACATTCTTGAGCTTGAAACCAACAGTGGAAACCCATGCCAAGAAACACCCTGCTTGCCTCCAGGGTGCCCTGGGTTTCTCGGGTTTCGATGGCTCTGCTATGGAGAGCGTGGCGCTCCCACAGCAAAACTCAGTGGACGTCCTGGGGTCTCAGGGTCGGGTCTCTTGGGGCAGGTCTCCTGTGGTCGAGCTCCCGATTCCTGATTCCTGTCGGCACTGGTGTGCTTCGAACGCTGCCGCTTCCCCCAGGGTTGGCCCCAAGACAGCTCTGGGGGAGCACAGTCAAAAACCCTAATAAGGACGCGCGACTTTGCTCGGGGTACCCTTGCGTCCTTGCTTTTCCTTGCTCTTGCGTCCCTGGGGTTTTCGTCGTCCGCCGCCTCAAAAAATCCCAACTTCGGCTTCCAAGGGTCTTGCGTCCTTACCGCGCGTCCTTATTAGGGTTTTTGACTGAAGAGTATAAGCGTGGAGGGAGGTGGCGGGGGTGCCACTGGCCGTGGACGGTGGCCCGCCACGCTCGCCAAGAGGGAAGGCGGAGGGGCCTCCTCCCCCTGCACGGAGGACTTGGCATCGCTCGGACGTGTGCATTTTTCTTTCGGCGAGGACCATTGAGCAGCATCCTTGATCATTTGGCGAAAAACCGCGCACGAAACCGAGAAAAACACAGGAAATGGACGTCCGAGCGATGGCCAGAGGAAGTCCCCCAAAGTGACCCCCATCCCCACGGCCGGTACCCTCCCCTGCAGGCAAGAGGAGGATGCCCAGACCGCGGAGGTGGGGGCCAGTTGGGGGATTTCCACCGTGCTCGGGGGAGGTTTCTGCCTTCCACGGCGGCGGCACGGTGGCAGTGGTGCTCCTCCTCCTCCTTCTCCTCCTCTTCCTCCTCCTCGTCCTCCTCCTCCTCCTCCTCCTCCTCCTCCTGCTCTCTGGTCTCCCCCCCTGTCGCACTCCGTAGCCATTTTGGCTCAAGTCCGTAGCGTGAAGGCTCCCAGGGACTTCGGTTTGGCGTGGAGATACCGCGGCCCCGACTGCTTACGCACGGTATGGAGGTTCCATCCCTCACTGCTTTGCCATCGCACTCACATTTGCTATCCGATGGCCAATCGCGCTGCTCGTGTCAACGAGCGCCAAGATTGGCATTGTCGTTCTTGTCTTAATCCGCGGACTCGGCTTAAGCTGGTCACTTGGGGCTCCAACCTCAAGTGTCATGGCTGCAGGCTCGACAAGTCCGTTGTCTACTGGGGCCCTGCGTCGGACGGCTCCGAGCCCAGCACGCGTGTTCGGCAGCCATGGGCTCAACATCTGCATCAGTGCCGCCTGGCCATGGGCATACGGGGGAGCTGGTAGCAAAAGCAAGACCGAGAAGGCGCTGCAGGCTGCCCTGGCCGAGCTGGAGCAGCTCCGCAAGCAGGCGCAGCCACAATCAGGCTCTCGTGTCCCTGGGTCCTCAGCCATGGTCGTCGACCTCGAGGCGGGGGGGTGGCAGCGAAGGTGAGGCTCAGCTGGCGGCCGAGGTCAAGGCCTTGGAGGCGAACGTCGCCATCGCCAAGCAGGGGCAGGGAATCTGGGCTGAGGAGCAGCCGCGCGTGCTCGGGGAGAAGCTGGCGTCCGCCATAAAGAAGCTTCACGACTCCAAGCCGCTGCGCACCCCACGCCCTGGCCAATAGGGTCAAGGCTGGCGCGGCCAATGTCGCAGAGGCCGAGGCCGCGCAGAAGAAGGCCACTGAGGAGCTGGCGCGGGCGCAGGCTGCGGTCGAGGAGGCTGAGAAGAATCTGGAGCAGCTGCAGCGGCAGCAGGTGGAGCTTGAAGGTGAGCTCGGGCAGGACCATGCCTCGCTTGGACGCGCGCCCGAGCCCGCGCTGCAGGCGGCCGTCATCTTGCCGTTACTGGGCGCCTCCACGGAGGACCTGGAGAAGATCGTGCAGAAACTTGCGGAGGGCTCCAACCTCAGTGGTGATGCGACGAAGCGGCTCATGGACGGTGTTGGAGGCAATATTGCCCAGCTCGTCGCGGCCGAGCGTCCGCGGGTGCAAGAAGGCGCGTCCCATGAGCTTGCGGGTGTTCCTGCAGCTGGTGCTGGCGTCAGTGCTGGGCCTTCTGAGGCTAAACCATGGTCGCCTGACGAGAGGGACGACAAGGAGCTAGATAGCATCACGCAGCCGTTCGGCACCTTCGGGTCTGCGAAGGTCATGCGGGACAGTGCGAGGCTACTCGCGAAGGGTGGTTATCGGCTGTTCGAATGCAGTGATCTGGGTTGCGCTGTTATATGTATTTTTTTGCAATGAGAGAAGGCTCTATCATGACAGTGGATGCGGCGTCTTGAGGCTCCGATGCTGTGTGCTTGGGAGCTGTTCCTGACGGTGCCATGGTGATTGCCCTCCAGGAGCACCACATCCTTGTCAAGGATCAGCTCGCTAGTTTCTAGACGGAAGTTGGGGACTTCGGCTTCGAGGGTACGTGGGCGCCAGCCGTGTGGTGCTTCCGAGGCACGGACTTCTGCTGGGGTCGCTGTTCTGGCTCGTATTTCGGTTGCCGTGGCAGCGCCGCCTTTCCTCGTGGATGCGGTGCTGGTTCCTGGGTGTCTGGTCGCAGCGCGCGTTCGCTGGGGCGTGAAGCGCGGCATCGTTGCGTTGTCAATCTATCTTGTCGGCTCCGTTGGCATGGGTGAATACTTGGGGCCTCCCGGGCGCCTCTTGGGGTCATCTAGGAGGCCATCGATCAAACAACAGGGGACTCAATAAGCGCACCCCCCAGCCCCCGACATCGTTTCTTGGGGCGCTCTTGGGGCGCTCTTGTCGCGCTCATGGGCGCTCTTGGGGCCGTCTTGGGGCTATCTTGGGCCTCCCTTGGGGCCCTGTTGGCCCATCTTGGAGCCGTCTTGAAGCCTCGGATGGCCATCGGACGCGAAAAGGCGAGAACGCAAACAACTTTGATCTTTCTTAGGTCTTGGCTTCCTTAGCCTCTTCGGGGCTTCCTTGGGGAGCTCTTTGGCCACTTGGAGCCGTCTTGGAGCTTTCTTAGGGCATCTTGGAGCATGTTGGGAGCCATCTCGAGGCATCTTGCGCTATTTCGATCCATCTTGGAGGCCATCTTGGGCTCTCCGACGCCGTCCTGGAGCCGTCTTGGGCCATTTTGGATGCCCCGACCGCTCGCGACCCCCCCCGTCCAGGCCCAGGGGAGGGGGAGGGGTCAAGCCACCCACCCGCCCGCAGGCCGTTTAGCTCACTCCCACCGGCCTTCCCTACACATAAGTAACACCCGAGCCTGAGCATGTTCAGCGGTCGTTTTTGGATGGACAGCTACTGGGAACCAAAGCCGACCCTTGGTGCGCGACGCTTGGGCGAGGTGCGCCACGCGTGCCAGGGGCGCCACGCGAGCCAGGCACCCCTGGGGCACGAACGTGCCAGGCACGCCTGGTGCGCCAGATGCGTCACGTGCTCCGAATGCGCCAGGTGCGCCGCGCACTCCCGCCGCGCAGGTGCGCCATGCTCTGGGCACGTGCAGAGTGCGTCAGGTTCGCCTGCGCACGCGACAGCACGCACAGGGAAACATATCGGCCCCCGCCATCCTTGTTGAAAACCAATGCCCATCGCTGTGTCTGGTGGGCCTGCTCATAGTAGGCCACGCGCCACCACCCCCGCGGTCCCTGCCAAAAGCAATTTGACGGTGATCGCGGGATGGCCGCGCATGATCCGTATTTCGCCGCGAGGTGCATGTTGAATTTTTTTGTCAGGGGATGTAGCCTTGCGCACGGCAGGGAATACATTGGCACCCCCCGCCGTCCCTGTCAAAAAAAGGCCCTGAATTTACCTAGCGTTCCACACACCAATCACTGTCTTACAGGCGGTGGCTATCCTCGTTTGGGTGGCTCCGAGGTGGCGACCACCAACGCTGTAGAGGATTGGGTAAAGGCCCGTCGAGGCTGCCAGATATGTTGCCTCCGATGTCGAGCCTTACTGCGGCGTGCCCTGTCCGCATGCAATATTGCACGTTCTGGTCGGGCCCCGACTCACCCAGACAAACGTACCCCGTGTCGAGCCGGCCGCTGCGAGGGAGGCGGGACCGGTTTGGCTGCGCCGTCGGGTACGGCTTCGGCCACTGGAGCTCAGGAATGACGAACAGGCATTTGGCACATCCTGGTCGTATTCTGAAGCATCCTGGCCTTCTCCGATGTGTTCGTCAATATCGAGGCTGCGCGAGAACTGCCGCTGGCCGTCGCACTCGAAGAGACAGTGGCTTCTGGCGCCTGGACATTGCTTGTACCACTGGCACTTTGGGGTTGCCATCTTGCGGCCGGGAACATGCTCATACTGCGTGAAGAAGCCTCCTGGCACAGCAATGGCGATGCGGCCAGCGGAATAATCCTTTACCATGAGCGCGGAGATCCTGGCACATTGAAACCAATGGCTCTAGACACGGCGGCCCCGCGAGGCCCTCGATCTTGCAATCGGGGTCTCCAAGGCCTTTTGATGCGGTTCCTCTGGGTGCTCTGCTTAATGGCCGACTTGCAGGTGCGTTTACCGTAGTACCTGCCCGTAATCCCAATAGTGGACGGCCCTAACCAATCGTTGAAAGGGTACATAATACCGCACCAGCACGCCACTGAACGCGTTGTCAACTACGTTCAGGCAGAGCTTTACCATTTTCGAAGCGAGCTCGCACCTTGCAGCTCGGGCGCCCATGGCTGCTGGAGTGCCATGAACCGCGTCGCGATGGGTCCTGCATTCGCGGCGTATTCTGGATCAACACAATCATCAGGACCGAGCAACAACTCCAATGCCCTTGACCATCCTTTCGTTGCCCCGAACATGGCTCGGGCCATCATAGCCCTCAGCTCCACCAGCTTCTTACTCGCGAGTCCGATGATGGATGTCCCACAGAGCGCGGTTGGGAGAGCCCAAACCTTCTTGACCTTGGTGCCCCCTTTGAGCTTGCTCTTGAGGCCTCTGAACCGACGAAGACGAGGTCGAAGCTTGCGAAGCCGATCGGCTAGCACTCTGGTATCTCTCTGGCCCTTCTTGAAATCGATCCCGAGGTTCTTGCCTCCTCTTTTGATGTTAATATCCCACTTCTGTAGTCGTCGTTTGATAGTGTTGGCCACCTCAGGGAGCGTCGAAATGATCATGCCCTTCTCCTTAGAAACAACCAGCTGCAGTCGCTGGAGGTGTGGTGTACACAGAAAAGGAACCGCACTGCCAATGAGGTCCCCTAGCTTATCTGCAACCAGGGAATCGAAGTGCGTTGAATGTTCGACGATGTTGAGTAGCCGAACGCTCGGCCAATGCAATCGTGCTGTGTCGCAAGGGACTAGCATGATCAGCTTCATTACCGATATTGCGAACGAGCATCCTGCGATGTTACCCCCTCCGACCTCGATCGCATTCGAGACCATGTTGATGGGCAAGTTCCACCACCACCATACGTTGGAGAGGGAGGGGGCCCTCCTCCTCCTCCTCCTCGTCGTCCTCCTCTTTGTCCTCTTCCTCCTCGTCCTCCTCCTTCCCCCCTCCAACTCATGGTGGTGGTGGTGCTGGTGGAAAACAGGCCCATCACGTGTGGACAAACTGCAGGAGCTTCGCAGCGCGATGCTGCCCGAGCAGCGGCCTTGGCCGTCCCTGCCCCTCAGGAGGGAAGGAGAAACACAGACACAATCGATCGCCGACTCCCAGGAAAATCTGGGGACGTGTGGGGGAAGTGGGGGGGAAGACAAGCAAAAAACCAGAAAGTACGGGAAGCTATGGGGAACCCCGTCATTCGGGTGTCTCTGGTTGCGTGTCCCAGGGCCCCCTCCACCTCCCCAGAGGAGCTCCGACGAGACGTGGGGCGGCGTCGGACGAGAGAATATGGGAACATCTGGGAAGTGGGGGGGAAGACAAGCAAAAAACCAGAAGGTATGGGAAACTGTGGGGAACCCTGTCCTTCGTGTGTATCTATTTGCGTGTCCCAGGGCCCCCTCCACCTCCCCAGAGGAGCTCCGACGAGACGTGGTTGGCGTCAGGCTCGGCAGAGGAGGCGGCTCCGGCAGGCGCGCGCCGTGCCGACGCGGCTGCGCCCCCGCCGCTCCAAGCGTTCCGCGTGGCGTCGGCATCCCCCCCAGGCGCCGGGCGCCCAAAGCACCTCCTGCGCAATTCTTTCTGGGGTGCCGGCGGCGTGGCGCCCAAAGCACCTCAAGCGTTCCGCGTGGCGTCGGCGTCCCCCTCAGCGCCGGGCGCCCAGGCGCCTCCTGCGCAATTCTTTCTGGGGTGCCGAGGCAGCTCCTGGGCAACCTGACAGGGCCACTCTGCAGCTCCCGCGCGGCTCCTGCACCCTGGGCGATGCGGAAGGAGTCTTGCGTTTTCGGCCAGAGTCTCGATTGTTCTTGATGTTTTAATCTAAATCCTAAGCTTCTCATGGACATTCTCGTTTTTTATTCAAATTCTGAGACTATGAATTTCTTAACCCATGATTTCTTACGCATTTCGCAGGGTGTATGCCGAGACAGCTCCCAGGCAACTTGTTACGGCCATCCTGCAGCTCCCGCGCGGCTCTCCTGAGCAGCTCGCGTGCAGCGCCCTGTCAGGAGCCGTCGGCGCCACAGCGCGCACCTGTAAGCCAGTGCGTTGTTATCCCAGTTTCGGCGTCACCCCCACATACTTTGTGCCCGTCGCCCCCCCAGGGGCGACGCGCGCACCCAGAAATCTTCTAGTGTGTGCGTCGTGGCGGGCGCTTTCTGGCCACACCGCTCGTGAAACGATGTACTGCAAGATGGGTATACTGGATGTTCGGGTCGGACGCGCGCCTCCTGGGCGGACATGTAGTACTAGTATGTCTCTGTGCGTCCCATGGAAAGCCTGCGGCGGCCCTGAATTGTTCGATACTGAACGATCCAGCGTTTCGGAAACGGCCGATCTGTCAAGGTTGAACGATCCCCGCGGTGTCAGAAACCAGCGCCGAAATCGGCAGCACACGAACCTGCCGTACCGATATCGCTGACCGTCTTGGAGGGCTCTCAATCGCCGCGGCTGGTTTCTCTTCGAGATCCTTGTCAAAGCGTGCCCTGGGGAGAGGTCTCGGAAGTAGTGGTATGGTGTTTTTGTTCCCCGAATGTCGAGCCGACCGATTCCATGCGATATTGACTTCGGCCAGCCCCATCCGATTCGATTTTGATGTTCAGACGGTCCAGTGCGGCTCGACGCTTGCATGGCGCTGTTGCGAATGCTGGGGCTCCCGATTCGATTCGATTCCGACTCCGTGCTCCGTGCCGATGCGGCTCGATTTGACGCGCGGCGCGACCCGATCGGATCTACCGATTCGATGTCGGTCGTTCCTGCCCAGGGTCAAGGCGCCTCCGGGCACTCCCGACGGCGGATGTGCCAGGTCGCCCACAGGGGCGCGAGGAACAGTCGCTCCAAGACGTCATGGGCCACGCCTCTTTCGGGGGGGCGGATGCAGCGACCCCCAATCGCCCATGCATGGATCGCCGATGGGGGCCGGGCAGCCCACCCTGCCCAGGAAGGTGCGGATTCGCTATGGAGGGCCCGTCGCCGATCTATCGGCGACGTATCGCCCGATTCTGGCTCGATCTTCTCTCCCCGAGCCGGTCCCCCCCTAACGCTGCTCCCAAGACGGTACGGCGAGAGCGCGCAGCTGACCGAGCGCCGCTCATAGTGGGGCGCGCAGGGCGGAGGTAGGTGGCCCATGGTCTGGTTCGAGGTCGATTGGTTCACGCGGCGACAGGCACAGGCAGGAGCCCGCGCCGTCGTGGAAAGGACCTGCCGTGGGCTGGGTGTGACCCATCCTGGTGCCGAAGGACGCACTGCAGCTAATTAAGCACTACAGTGCGGCCGCGCCACCGCACTGCGCTGCGAGGCCATCACCCACGACGGTGCGCACAGCTTTTCACTCGACAGGTAGGGGGACGATTCAAACGAGGGAACGTAGCAGCTGTCTCTTCCTCCTCCTCCCCCTCCTCCTCCTCGACGTCTGCGGGCCTCTCGCTCCAGGTGTTGCCCCCTGAGGTTGGGGCGCTTGCGAGCCCCCCCGTCCCGCCTTAGTCGGCTGCTGCTCAATCGCTCGCTGGCTCGCTCGTTCCTCCTCCTCCGCCTCCTGCTCCTCCTCGTGCTTCTCCTCCTCCAGGAGGAGCGCCACGCAAACGGTGAGAGTCGAACGGCAGCAGCATGAAGCTACTCCTCCTCCTCCCCCCCCTTCTCCTCCTCCTCCTCCTCCTCCTCCTCCTCCTCCTCCTCCTCCTCCTCCAGGAGGAGGACGGAGACCCTCCGTGCCGCGGCCGCTGCCGCCGACGCCCGCTTCCAGCCCAGCTCGGCCGGCCCCGGCGCCCCTCCCGCGCGCGGCGAGGCGCGCCGGCGATGGCGGGCCTTCTCGCGCCGAGCGACGTCCGAGCGCCGCTCTTTCAAACGACACGAAGATCGGGACATCGCATCGCATCGGGATGACTCGAAGTCTCTGAGAATCGGCGGGCTTGGAGGATGTGTTGGGCGCCGCGGCCGCTCCAGAGCGTTCCGGGACGCTCTGAGAGCGCTTCGGAACTCACCACCCACCAAACCACCCCAACCCAACCCGAAGGCTCAGATTTACCCTCGATTTCCAGTTGGGGGGGGGGTCGGGAAGCATCGAAAAAACACGTGTGGAACCCTTACCCCCCCCAACCCGAGATTCGGGTCTTCGGGTTGGGTTGGGGTGGTCTGGTAGGTAGTCAGGAGCGCTCTGGAGCGGTTTATCCCGATCCTGGCCCCGTTTCAGCTTTCTGCGGGGGCCCGGGCGCGGCAGGGTCGATCGGAGGATCGGCTATGGACGTAGGAGTGACCTTTCGCCGGAGTGACATCTGGTGCGGGCACAGATGGTCACCACGCACCAAACCACCCCAACCCAACCCGAAGGCCCAAATTAATCCTCGATTTCCAGTGGGGGGGGGGTCGGGGAGCATTGAAAAAACACATGGAATCCGTACCCCCCCACAACCCGAAATCTGGGTCAAATTCGGGTCTTCGGGTTGGGTTGGGGTGGTCTGGTAGGTAGTCAGATGGGTCCCCCGATGGCTGGAAGAGAAGCGGTGGCATCCGTTTGCGCGCTTGTGTGTTGGCCCCCCCGCGGTCCCAAAAAGCCGCGCGGCAAGGGTCACTCTTACCCAGGGGCCACTCCTGCGTGTGGCCGAGAGGAGAAGCTTCGGCAGCAGATCGCAAAGCAGTTGGTGTCGCTCGGACCTGTGCAGTTTTTTCGGCGGGGATCATCGAGGAGCACCCTGGATCATCCTGCGAAAAAAAACCACGCACGAAACCGAAACAAAAACATAAGGAATAATGGACGTCCGAGCGACGGGGAGTGGGAGCGTTGTGTGCCTTCGCATTTCTGTGTTTAAGAGTGCATCCGCGCCGCATGGCGCCTGCTAGTTGAGGAGACAGCGTCGAGCAGCGTTGCCGTAGCATGGATCTGCGCCGATGAGCATCGACTTAGGGCCGATTTCGCAAGAGCCAGCAGGATGGTATGGGAGGCTCCCATGAGTTGCCACCTACCCCATTGGCTGGGGAACCCCGCCTGGTCTGCGGCACGCCTGATCGGGCGTGCCGATTTCGCAAGAGCCAACAGGATGGTGTGGGAGGCTCCCGTGAGCTGCCACCGACCCCATGGGCTGGGGAACCCCGCCTGGTCTGCGGCACGCCCGAGCGTCGCGCCGCAGGGGGTGATGCTCGGGCGCGCCACCGCCCAGGGGTGGCCCCACGTGTAGGTCTCTCTATAAGCAGGAGGGAAAGAAACACACAGACACAAGTAATCGTCGACTCCCAGGAAAAGATGGGAAAATATGGGAAGTGGGGGGGAAGACAAACACCCAGAAATATGGGAGAATATGGGGCATCCTTTTATTTGTCTGTATTTATTTGTGTGTCGTTGGGCCCCTTCATATAACTGGAACGGCTCTTTACAAACAGAGCGGGCACTTTCCAACCGGCAAATGTTTCACCGGAAGGTCGTTGTACAACCAGGAAGGGCACCTCCGAACCATGCAAGTCAAACCTATTTGAGCAGGATTTTCATATAATTCCAGATCCCCGTCGTCCCACATAAGGAATGCACTTCGCTGCCTGGATCCAAAATGACTCGTCCTGGATGGGAAGTTGCAAACTCACAGTTCTGGTTGCGAAGGGGCTTATCCCATGGAGTGAGAAGGCGAAGTGTCGGAACAAGGAGGAGAAGCAAAAGTGCGAGCATCCTACTAGGATATTGTTTTTTCCCAACCATCCTGTGGTGATGGGTCTTCGTTTTGAAGAGGCAGCGCCCCGCGTTCCTGCCTTCCTTCCTTCCCGCTGCCCCCTCCCTCCTCCCATCGTCGTCATCGTCGTCATCATCATCATCATCATCATAGCCCTGGCCCGAGGTCCCAGGGGCATGAGGGCCCGTTCGCTCCCATTCGCTGCCTTTTACCTCTTTTCGGCACTGCGATGCGTGGCCACTCTGATGAAGCTTGTGCAATGGAACCCCATGTCTCTTTCAGACTATGACAGGCGACTGGAGGTCGCGCTACAGGTGAAATTTGCGGACATTGTCCTCCTCTCGGGCACGACTGCCAAGACGAATAAGGACCACCCCACGTACCATGAGCTGTTTTATCACGAGAATTTCATGATGCTGAAGTTTGGATTCTTAAGGATTCCGAAGGATTCGTAAGGATTCCGAAGGATTCCTTAGGATTCCTAGGGATTCCCAAGAATTCCGAAGGATTCCTAAGGATTCCTAGGAATTCCTAAGGATTCCAAGGGATTCCGAGGGGGTCTTAAGGATTCCTGAGGATTTCGCCGGATTCCTAGGGATTCCCAAGGGTTCCTGAGGATTCCTGAGTATTCCTTAGGGTTTCTAAGGATTCCTAGAGATTCTTCAGGATTCTGCAGGATTCCTGGGCATTCCTATGAATTCTTATGGATTCTGAAGGCTTCCTCAGGATTCCTAGGCGGTCCTAGGTAGTAAATCCTTGGGAACCATTGCAAATCGTAAGGATTCGCTGGGTATCCGAAGGATTTCGCTAGGGACCTGGACGCGCAGGGCGTTTTAGGGATTCTTAAGGATTCCTTAGGACCCCTAAGGATTCTCAAGGATTCTCAAGGATTCTCAAGGATTCCTCAGGATTCCTAGGGGGTCCTAAGGACCCCGAAGGGTTTCCAAGGATTCCCAAGGATTCCTAAGGATTCCTAAGGATTGCCGGGGATTCCTAATGATACCCCCAAGGATTCCCAAGGCTTCCCAGAGATTCTTCAGGATTCATAAGGATTCCTATGGATTCTTATGGATTCCTACGGATTCGCATGGACTCCTAGGCAGTCCCAAGGATTCCTAGAGGCTCCTAGGTAGTGAAATCCTTAGGGACCTTTGCAAATCGTAGAGATTCGCTGGGTTTCCAAAGGATTTCACCGGGGACCCGGACGCGCAGGGAGTTCAGTTTGCGCAAGGAATCTTTAGGGATTAGCTTGGGATTCCTAGGAGTCCCTAGGGTTTTTAAGGATTCGGTGGGATTCGTAAGGATTCCTAGGGATTCCTAGGGGGTCCGAAGGATTCCTAAGGATCCGAAGGCATTCCTAAGGATACCTAAGGATTCCGAAGGATTCTTGAGGATTCCCAGAGATCCTTCAGGATTCATAAGGGTTCCTTTCTGGATTCCTATGATTCATAAGGATTCGT
>CAUYUJ010016763.1:117571-147571 GCA_963575745.1 Prorocentrum cordatum | reverse complement strand
CTCGGCATCGTTCCTGTTGTTTCGTTGCGTCAGCGATGCTGCAATACACCATTCCGTCCCACGGTCCCTCCAAGCGGTGGTAGTGCGAAAGCCGACGGCCCTCCAAGCTATTTTGGCTCAAGTGATTGTGGCTCAAACCAACTTGTCTGCGCCTGTAGTGTTTTGTGTACTCTATCGCATTCCTTCTTCCACGCGGCAGGTGTGGGCAACTTCTTCTAATGGCGACAGACGCAGGGTCCGAGACCGCCAAGAGACAAAACACCATGGAGTCCGAGAGGGGGCAGCAGGAACTCCTCGCTTTGCTTCCTGCGGGCATGGTCGCCGCTTTTCAGATCTTCGTGAAACGTTGTACTCGTACGATGCCGGATATGGTGGAGGACCTTCGCAGAGCTCACAGTCCGAGGATCGAACAAGTGGAGGAGGAGACGAAGACGCTCGCCAAGTGGATGGACAATCTCGAACAAAAACAGAGTTCTGGGATATCTTCTCCAACAAGACTTTCATCACAAGCGAGCGGGGGCAAGTTGGTTGCGAACCACCTGGAGGTGAAGGTCTGCGATGCGAATTCTCTGAAACAAGTGCCAAGGAGTGCGACTCTATGGCTGCACGGGAATGGGCGTCCCAGGTGAAGCAACACATCAGCTCAGGGATGACAGCCCACATGGGCGAGGCGCAAGCAAAAACAACGGAACACATGAACACATTCCAAGTCTCCGTAACCTCGTCCATGTTCACGAAGGTGCGCGTGCGTTTGACGGGGATCATAACCACCATAACATCATGATTTTGGTCAGTGTTCCAATGGTCAGCGTGGATGTCGATCCGTCCTTTCGTTTGCTTATTGGAGCTTGTGCGATGTTGTGCGCGAAGGGCGTTTGGCTTCAGGTGGAGTTTCGATGACGACTGGGTGTGGACCCTCATCACCAAGGTCTTGATCACGGACGAGATGGGGTGTATCGGCGGTGCCGACACCACCGGACAGGTCATCTGGGTGGAGGACATGCTCATTTTGCTCAACGTCACAGCTTCGGAGTTGGAGTTGGGGATATGGAGGTCGGGGTGCCTAAAGGAGATTGTAATTCACGGCGTCGCCAAGCTGAGCGTTGTCGCTGTGAGTTTGCGCAAGGTGAACCAGAGGGCCTACAAACACTTTGCAAGCGCAGCGTCAGTTCTACGGCGGCAGTTTGGATTCTTTCTGCAAGGTGTTCAAATGTGTGTGTGTGTGTGGGTGGGTGGTGGTGGTGGTGGTGGTGGTGGTGGTGGTGGGGGGGGGGCAGTGCCTGCGGCCACTATCTATATTCTGTTGTTGACGATGGTTGTGGGTTCGGTATTATTATTCAGGTTCTTCGCAAGTTGTCAATGCCTTGTTGGTGCATGATGCATGTCGGGCGCGTCGGATTTCTATCCGGGCATTGACTACCTGGCGTCGGCAAGGGCTCGAATGAGGCGTTGGGGCGCACCGTGGCCATGGCTGAGTGCGCCTGCGAGAAGCGGGAGCGAGGGTGTCCTGGAATTCGACGCTGGGCGGAAGGCTGCGCTGTGAACCTTACTGGTCCGTGTTCCATCGGATCCATGACGGGTTGCTCCATTCCACTTGGGCTCGCTGGACACAGGGCGGACGCGATTGCGCGCGTGGCCAAATTTTCCGAGCGGGCGCGCGTCGCGCTAGCCGGCGCGTTCAGCGAGTGTTTCCGCGCCTTCTCCAGAATTCAATCCCATTGACGCGGTGTAGAAAATATTCAGGGGGGGGTGCGTTTTATCCGGGGCACTCGGTTCGCATGGGCGAGCATGTCCAGGGTTGCTTGAAGGAGATTGCCATGCAAACGTTCGACGGCGAGACGCTGTCCTGCCTGGTTGTGGACGCCATTGAAGTCTTGGGCGCGGTGCGCGATCGCGGGGGGTCGACGGGCGTCCGCGGGTCGCCGCTTGACCGCGGCAGGCGCGCATTTCGGTGCAATGTCTCACATTGCGTATAACATGTGCGCGTGTGTGTGTGTGTGTGTTGCACGGGCAACACCAGAACAGCGGCTGCGTCCGCTGGGCCCACAGCCAGTGCGATTTTCGACGGGAGTTGCTGAACACCAAGTGATTCCACGGCGCGGCATCTGAAGGGTTGGGGGGGCCAGCTGCCGCGAAGGGCATTCCGTTGAAGTGGCGGTGGTGGTGGGGGTTGGGGGTGCAATCGACGCGCGGCGCGCGCGTTGCAGCCGCGCGTGAAGAATAGCGGGGCCCTCGACTGCACCGTGAGCTACTCCGTGCTATCTGCGCCTGGCGGTGCGACGGCGCGCGCTTTCTCGTGCGGGGCAGCTGGCGAGGCGGTCCAGCCTGCCCAATGCGGTCGTTGTCGATGTGCAGGCGCGACGGGCTCCGTGAGGTTGCTCTTGGAGCTGCGGGGCGCGCGAGTGGATTTCTTCGGGGCGACGGAGGGGAATGGGGGCGCCGAGCCAGAGGCCGGGCGGCGCCCTTCCAGATGGGCGATTGTTGGGGTGAGCGCGGTCCTGATTGGTTTCGACGTGTTTCGGGGGCGTGGTCCTGATTGGTTTTGACGTGTCTTGGGTTCCAGGGCGGATTGGGTCCCAGGGCAGAACAAGTTCATCGGCGATGTTTGCAAGCATTGGCGCATGCGTGCGTGTGTGTGTGTGTGTGTGTGTGTGTGTGTGTGTGTGTGTGTGTGTGTGCGTGTGTGTGTGTGTGTGTGTGTGTGTGTGTGTGTGCGTTTGTGTGTGTGTGTGTGTGTGGGGGGTGGGGGGGGGGGCGAGCGGATGCGCCGGGAGCGGCTGGTTGCGATTGGGCGCGGCTTTGCGACGAGAGCGACGCTGCGACGGGGCGTGGAGTTGCGACGCGGCGTGGAGTTACGACGGGGCATGGGGTTACGACGGGGGGCGCCGTTGCGACGGGGGGCAGGGCGCAGACGTCGAGAGGGGCAAGTCGGGGGCCGCTAAGAACTCCGACCGCTTCATCGGCCTCTTCTCATCGAGGGTTTCAACTCAACGGACCGATGGGGGACGACGACCGTGCTTCGGCGGAGTCGGCGTCTCCTATTGTCCTGAGTCGGCGTGGGGTCGGTCCGTCGACGCAGCCATCCATCGAGCGGAGTGGCAATATCTCCCAGACTTCCCCGTGCCGCGACCGGCCCAGTTATGCGCGGGGCGGGGGTCGATGGGGGTATTCGCTTCGAGTGTGTAGTTGATCGTCAGATGCTTGCTGGCGCAACGCGCGGGCGCGTGGCGTGGTCTCTTCGGCGGCGACCGCTGCTCGCGCGCGCGTCGGACACTCTCGCGCGCGTGATTTTGATAGCCCGAGCCTGACCCCCAACCCGATGTCCCCGACCCGATCTGGTGGCGGACGCGCGGTCTGAATCAGGGGGCAGACGGATTATGCGACCCAATGCAATGCAATTCGATGCCACCGACGAAAGCTACTTAAAGTTGCAGCGTCAGTTCAACTTTTGTAACTTCAAGCCCGTCCACGTCGTCATTTTGAAACGAGCTTAGACGAGCTTGCTGGAGGAAGGAGGGCATGGGGAATTGGATTCGGTTGTCAGATAAGAGTGAGACTCTCATGGTGGGGATTTTCCAACGCATCGACTGCAAGAAGAGGAGGCGGGAGGCAGCCGATGTGGTTCGTGCCAGGGAAGGGCCGCCAACCCACGTCGACGATTGGCCAGTGCAGATTTGGAGCATGCTCTGGCGCGCCACAGTCCGAGATCATGTGAAGCAGTGCGGAGGCGTCGTGGGATGCGAAGAAACTGTGCCTTCAACGCGCAAGTCGCCGCGCCTCCCCGCGCCGCTGGGCCCCTATCCAGCGGGGGCTCACCGATCTGAGGGGGCGCCGACAGAGGATTTGGACGGCGCCTGCCTGGGCCCGGCGCCATCGCCGCCACAACTGGGCCGGGGCGCTCTTTTCTACTCTTATCCTTTTGCCCGCGTGCAAACCGACTTTGCCGCGGGCAGCCTGTCATCCTGTCAGTGGCAGGGCTGGGGAACGCCGCGCTAACAGTCGCGAGCTCGTAGTGCGAGGATAATGTCAATCGCATCAGGGTGGGCGCGTGGAAGATCTTCGGCGGGCGCTGCGATTGCAAGGCCGGTGCGTAGATCCCATCGATTGGCGACCAAGGGAATGGAACGTAGGAGCAGACCACTTGGTCAAGTACACCATAGCAGCTAAAGGATGCGGAGGCAATCTGTCCCTGCCTTCGGTAAATATTAAGATGGCCAGCGCAGTTGGTTTACAATTCTATTCGCATGGGGGCTATGTCCCTGGCGTCGGAGGCGCTCGCGCAAAATCTGCATTCGAAATAGAGCTCGCGGGATTGGAGTGGCCAGTGACATTTCACCAGCAAGCTTGTGTAAGGAGCTCGCAGCAATCTGAGGAAAGGCGATTCCAGGAAAAACGAATTTGGCAAGTGCGCAATGGGTTCAAGCGGGATGACGTGGGTGTGCAGCCAGATTTGGGAAGGATTTTGCCTACTGTTGATCAACTCATGCTGTGGGCGGAAGGGGGGGAACGTGATAGTGGTGAGGGAAGTGTTGGTAGCGTTCTGAGGGGAAGGAGTAATCGGGGGGGCGCGTCGTTCCGTCCACCAGTGAACTGTGCGTTATATTTTCCTACTGCTAGCAGTTTGGCTGAAGCCGAGGCCGGAACTCTGAGCAGGGGTTGCTTATCTTATCGACTTTGATCGCGTGCCAATTCGAAGGGTAGTGCCCCGCATCGACGGTCCGTCGAGTGTTGCGGCACCCAGTCACGCATCGCAATGCCGTGTTCAAGTCTAGATGTCGTCGCCCTAGTTTTTGCGAGGAGTAGGTTGCGGCAACTGTTTTAGCATAGCCATGTGTAGCAGAAATCAAAAACAATGGCTCTTTATCCACGTGACATGGGGAAGTTGTTGGAACGATTCGTCGCGGTGTAATGGCGCAGCGAGCAGCATTTGTAAAACGACTCGTCCTCCTCCTTTGGCTGTTGGAGTATATGTTTCATGCGTGGGCGTTGGGGACGGTTCAAGCGAAACGACTGGCCCGGCCTACGGACACGTCTGGTGGCGTGCCAGGGGGGTGCATCTTTGACGAAGGGGGATAGATGAGTAGGAACCATAGGAAAAACAGAGGAATAGGAGTAGGAGTAAGAGTAGGAGTCAAGCTAGCCAGCTCGAGCGAGTCAAGCATGGCATGCCCAGTCCCACCCGCCCTCCCACAACATAAGAAGCAAAGCTGGCACAACTGGGGACCGAAGTCACACCGGCCAGCCGGTTTGGTACAGCTGATGCGGCCGCGATGGCGGTTGCCGACGGGAACTGGCGAGCGCGTGTTGAATGCCGCGCACGCATTGCCAGACGAGTCGAGAATGGCCCGGTACACCGCAGGAAGCCAGAGGTGGCCGGAGGAAGCCCGACGGTCTGACAGGACACCCCAAAGCATTTTTGTGAAAAAGCATTGGGTTTTTGATGTTTTTATGTTGAAATGCTTGCAAACACACGGTGTTCGGTAGGATTCTGACATGAACGCGCGAGTGTGCTCTTTGTTGTGTTTTTTGCACAGGATTCGCGGCCTGGGTGCATGACAGAGCATCGCGAGTGCACCGCGCGATGACGTGAAATCACTGGATTTGACCGAATTCTTAAGATTCCTATGGTTTTCCTATGATTTCAGCAAGAGAGCCCGGGCTGGAAATTTGTACAATTTTTGTGAAAAAAAAAAACATTGGGTTTTTGATGTTTTTATGTCGAGATGCTTGCAAACACACGGTGTTCGGTAGGATTCTGACATGAACGCGCGCGTGTGCTCTTTGTGGTGTTTTTTGCAATGGATTATCGCCGTGGACGACAGGACGTCCATGTCGAGAGGAAAAAATAAGAAAAATGTTGATTTTGTATTGTTTTTTACAGGTTAGGATGGGACCCCCCGGATGCGGCCCCTAATGGCCGGCCTGAGGGGGGAGTAGGAGTATATTCTAATAAGGAATAAGGATAGGAGTGGGAGTAGAAGGAGGAGGGGGAGGAGGAGGAGGAAGAGGTGGAGGAGGAGGAGGAATCATACTAACACTAAGAAGAAGAATACTACTACTACTACTACTACTACTACTACTACTACTACCACTACTACTACTACTACTACTACTACTGATGATAATAATAACAATAATAGTAGAATACTAAGAAGAAGAGCAATATCAACACCACTCAAGAATACTAATAAACATTCGAGTAATAAGACGAATAATATGAATGAGTACGATTAGTGATAATATTCATAAGAATTATAATAATAGTAATAATAATATTATTATTAATAATAATAATACTACTAAAAATAATAATGCTAACAATAATAATACTACTACTAATAGGGGGAGGACGAAGAGGAGGTGGAGGAAAAGGAGGAGGAGGAGGAGGAGGGGGAGGATGAGGACGAGGAGGAGGAGGAGGAGGAGCAGGAGGGGGAGGAATATGAAGAAAAAGAGGAGGAGGAGGAGGAGGAGGAGGAGGAGGAGGAGGAGGAGGAGGAGGAGAAGGAGGAGGAGGAGGAGGAGGAGGAGGAGGCGGCGGCGGCGGATGCGGAGGCGGAGGAGGAGGTGGACCAGTGTAAACCCAAGAGCCATCAACGATGTCGGAATTCACCCTCCAAGTTCCTTCTTCATCGGCTCTTATACGCTTCATTTCGATTGAGGGAACTGCCTCGTTGGAAGACAACCGTTTGAAGACCTTGAAGCATGCCAACACATTGTCCTCGGGATGTCCACGCCGCGGGTCAACTTCACAGCTGCGTCCTGACGATATGGACTCGTGCCAGAACGCCATTCTTGGGACTTCAACGCCGCGGAATCAACATTAGGGTGTCGCACCCGCGTAATCCTGAATCCTTCCAAAACACCATTTTGGTACGTTGATCATCGGAAGGCATCCGTGAAACGTCTGCAAGTTTTTTATAACGAATGTGCGCTGCGCCAAGGTGAGAGCCACATATTGACAAGGATGCGCCTTCAATGTGTTATCTTATTGCAGATTTTCACAGCGAATGTGGTGGCGCAATGGCGAGAACCGCCCTGAATCCGTGGAGCTCTTGCAGGTTTTCAACATGAATGCGCGCGGCGCCAAGGCGAGAGCCACATTTTGCGCAAATGTTTGCAATGAATGTGCGCGGCGATAAAGCGAGGTCCACATTGTGAAAGGCATCCGCCCTCAATCCGTGAAGCTCTTGCACATTTCTAGAACGAATGTGCGCGGCGCCAAGGCGAGAGCCACATTCTGAAAACCACCCGTCCTGCAACCGTGAAGATCTTGCAAATTTCTAGAACGAATGTGCGCGACGCCAAGGCGAGAGTCACATTTTGACATCGACCCTCCATCTGTGAAGCTGCGGCCATTGTTTAAATTTCGGAGTCGTAAATGGTGAGCGAGTCTCAGGCGAAACGCCTTAAAAGCTGGCTTCGGGGCGCGACAGGGAGAAGTTATTCATCAGGAGCAGGAGTGGAGGAGGAGGAGGAGGAGGCGGAGGAGGAGGAGGAGGAGGAGGAAGTAGAGAAAACAGAAGAGGACAACTAATATTAGTATGGCTCGTAACACTATTAGAAGACTAATAAGAACAATACCCATAACCGTGGTATAAGTATAGTCAGAAGAAGGATATGAACAACATTCAGAATATGAAGAATACTAGGAATATTGATACGAATCATATTAGTAATAATGTTAAGTACAATAATAATCCTCATGTCACCGCTACTAATCATACTACGGAGGCGAAGCGCAACAACACATATGATTATTGTTGGCATTAATACAAAGAGTAATACAATGGATCACGCTAGTGCTACTATTAAAACAAGAATACTGGTAACATTAAGAATGCGAGTAGTAGTAGTAGTAGTAGTAGTAGTAGTAGTAGTAGTAGTAGTAGTCGTACTGCTACTACTACTACTACTACTACTGCTACTACTACTACTACTACTACTATTACGACTCTACTACTACTACTACTACTCATCTTCAGCATAATGACGATTTTAATAGTAAGGATACGAATTGTCATATCATTAAACCGAAACTATCAACAGGAGTAGGAGGAGGGGGAGGAGGACAACGAGGAAGAGGAGGAGGAGGAGGAGGACACGAGGAGGATAAGGCTTAATGGGTGAGGAGGGAAGTGGGGAACATGCCGAAGAGTGAGGATCCACCCGATGAGGCGGCGGTGGAAGAGGATGGCTCCATCCTACATGTCCAGTTTCTCTTTTGCCGGTCATATATAAATATATATGTATGTATGTTTGTATGTATGTATGTATGTATGTGTATATACATATATGTATGTATTCATATTTTTCCTTTTGCCTCCTACATCCCTCTTGTTATCCAAGTGCGCCGCATCGATACAACACCTCACGAACATGAGCGCGTCGCTGGCTCCTATCCCACGTATGAACCTATACTGTTTCTTATTATTCCTCTTCTTCTTCGTCTTCTCTGCTCCGTTCTGCCTCCCTACTCTTCCCTACTTACTTCCAGGCTTTTCTCTGCCCCTCTGCCTGCTTCTTTTCCTCCCTGCTCCCCTCCCCGCCCCCCCCCCCATTCATGCTTCATTCTCCCCTCCTCCCTTCCCTCCTGCGTCGTTGAGGTGAGGTCGTGTCGTCTCGCCCTCCCCAACTTTGGAGCCCTGCTCGCCCAGCGCGTTCCCCTTGGAATGGGCACACGAGAGGGCCAACAGACGCTCCCCCCGCACTGACCCGTAGGGACTCGCGCTCACAAGGTAGCCAGCCTCTCTTACGGGGCCTCCTCGGCGCTCGCCCCTTAGAGCTTCGGGGTGCGCCCCCTGCCGGCCCCATGAGGAGTCTGGGTTCGCAGGGGATTTTGCAAGTCGTACCCCGCAGCTCCTTTTCGGGCGTTTCGACGTTGACCCTCTCATGCTGATGTCCTGCCCTGTCCTGTCCTCCTCTTGCGGTCCTCCTCCTCTCCTCCTCCTCCTCCTCCTCCTCCTCCTCCTCCTCCTCCTCCTCCTCCTCCTCCTCCTCTTGCCCTCTTCCTCCCCCCTCCCATGTCATCCTCCTTTTCTTTTTTCCCAACCATCCTGTGGTGTTGGGTCCTCGTTTTGAAGAGACGGTCCCCGCGTCCTCCTCTCCTCTCCTCCTCTCCTCTCCTCTCCTCCTCCTCCCCTCCTCCTCCCTCCTCCCCCTCTTCCCCGCGTTT
Organism: Prorocentrum cordatum; assembly: GCA_963575745.1. Taxonomy (NCBI): domain Eukaryota; class Dinophyceae; order Prorocentrales; family Prorocentraceae; genus Prorocentrum; species Prorocentrum cordatum. The sequence continues at coordinate 138,396 of CAUYUJ010016763.1, read as the reverse complement.
CACCCACCCAGTACAGCGTTTCGTAGCCCCATAGGAGCTCCGCCGAAGGCCCCAGTGCTGCCGCCCGCATGCGTCACGCACACCCAATTCGGCACACCCCTTACACGTTTCGTGGCCCCATCGGGAGCTCCGCCGAAGGCCCCAGTGCTGCCGCCCGCATGCGTCGCCCACACGCAATTCTGCACACCCGTCGCACGTTTCGTGGCCCCATAGGGAGCTCCGCCGAAGGCCCCAGTGTTTCCGCCCGCATGCGTCACGCACACCCAATTCGGCACGCCCTTCACACGTTTCGTGGCCCCATAGGAGCTCCGCCGAAGGCACCAGTGCTGCCGCCCGCATGCGTCACGCCCACCCAATTCGGCACACCCCTCACACGTTTCGTGGCCCCATGGGAGCTCCGCCGAAGGCCCCAGTGCTGCCGCCCGCATGCGTCACCCCCACCCAATTCGGCCCACCCCTCACACGTTTCGTGGCCCCATAGGAGCTCCGCCGAAGGTCCCAGTGCTGCCGCCCGCATGCGTCACCCACATCCAATTCGACCTCCCACACGTTTCGTGGCCCCATAGGAGCTCCACCAAAGGCCCAAGTGCTGCCGCCCGCATGCGTCACGCACACCCAATTCGGCACACCTTTCACACGTTTCGTGGCCCCAGAGGAGCTCCGCCGAAGGCCCCAGTGCTGCCGCCCGCATGCGTCACGCCCACCCAATTCGGCACACCCCACACGTTTCGTGGCCCCATAGGGAGCTCCGCCGAAGGCCCCAGTGCTTCCGCCCGCATGCGTCACGCACACCCAATTCGGCACACCCCTCACACGTTTCGTGGCCCCATAGGGAGCTCCGCCGAAGGCCCCAGTGCCGCCGCCCGCATGCGTTACCCACATACAAGTCTGCACACCCCTCACATTTTTTGGAGCCCCGTAGGAGCTCCGCCGAAGGCCCCAGTGCTGCCGCCCGCATGCGTCACGCACACCGAATTCGGTACACCCCTGACACGTTTCGTGGCCCCATAGGAGCTCCGCCGAAGGCCCCGGTTGCTGCCGCCCGCATGCGTCAGGCACTTCAATTCGGCACACCCCTCACACGTTTCGTGGCCCCATAGGAGTTCTGCTGCCGCCGAACGGGCACGCCCCTCACACGTTCGTGGCCCCATAGGGAGCTCCGCCGAAGGCCCCAGTGCTGCCGCCCGCATGCGTCACCCACACCCAATTCGGCACACCCCTCACACGCTTCGTGGCCCCATAGGAGCTCCGCCGAAGGCCCCAGTGCTGCCGCCCGCATGCGTCACGCACGCCCAATTCGGCACACCCCTCACACGCTTCGTAGCCCCACAGGGAGCTCTACCGAAGGCCCCAGTGCTGCCGCCCGCATGCGTCACCCACACTCAATTCGGCACACCCCTCACACGTTTCGTGGCCCCATAGGGAGCTCCGCCGAAGGCACCAGTGCTGCCGCCCGCGTGCGTCACGCGCACCCAATTCGGCACACCCCTCACACGTTTCGTGGCCCCATAGGGAGCTCCTCCGGAGGCCCCACTGCTGCCGCCCGCATGCGTCACTCACACGCAATTCTGCGCACCCGTCGCACGTTTCGTGGCCCCAAAGGGAGCTCCGCGAAAGGCCCCAGTGCTGCCGCCCGCACGCGTCACGCACACCCAATTCGGCACACCCCTCACACGTTTCGTGGCCCCATAGGGAGCTCCGCCGAAGGCCCCAGTGCTGCCGCCCGCATGCGTCACGCACACCCAATTCGGCACACCCCTCACACGTTTCGTGGCCCCATAGGGAGCTCCGCCGAAGGCCCCAGTGCTTCCGCCCGCATGCGTCACGCACACCCAATTCCGCACACCCCTCACGCGTTTCGTGGCCCCATAGGGAGCTCCGCCGAAGGCCCCAGTGCGGCCGCCCGCATGCGTCACGCACACCCAATTCGGCACACCCCTCACACGTTTCGTGGCCCCAAAGGGAGCTCCACCGAAGGCCCCGTTGGGGGTGCCCGCATGCGTCCCGCACATTCATTTCGGCACACCCCTCACACGCTTCGTGGCCCCATATGGAGCTCCACCGAAGGCCCCAGTGCTGCCGCCCGCATGCGTCCCGCACGCCCAATTCGGCACACACCCCACGCGTTTCGTGGCCCCATAGGGAGCTCCGCCGAAGGTCCCAGTGGGTGTGCCCGCATGCGTCCCGCACACCGATTTCGGCATGTTCTTCACACGTTTCGTGGCCCCATAGAGAGCTCCACCGAAGGCCCCAGTGGGTGTGCCCGCATGCGTCCCACACACCCATTTCGGCACACCCCTCACGCGTGTCGTGACCCCTCACACGTCTCGTGGCCCCATATGGAGCTCCACCGAAGGCCCCAGTGGGTGTGGCCGCATGCGTCCCGCACACCCCTTTCGGCACACCCCTCGCACGTTTCGTGGCCCCGTAGGGGGCTCCACCGAAGGTCCCAGTGGGTGTGCCCGCATGCGTCCCGCACACCCATTTTGGTACACCCGTCGCACGTTTCGTGGCCCCATAGGGAGCTCCACCGAAGGCCCCAGTGGGTGTGCCCGCACGCGTCCCGCGCACCCATATCGGCACACCCCTCATACGTTTCGTGGCCCCATAGGGAGCGCCACCGAAGAAGATATTCACAATTGCGGTATTCACAATTGCATATGGTTGGGGCTTTCGCCAGGATCATTTTTCTCCTCTTCTTCCGCCCTCTTCCCTCCCTCCTCCTCCTCCTGCTTTTCCTCCTCTTTCTCCTCTCCCCCCTCCCTCTCATCCCTGCTCCTCCCCCTCCTCCTCCTCCTCCTCCTCCTCCTCCTCCTCCTCCTCCTCCTCCTCCTCCTCCTCCTCCCCCTTTTCCTCTTCTATCCTCTTCCTGCGCCACCTGCAGCGGGTCGGTGCGGTCCGTGCGCGTGTGCGCGCGCTTCCCCCCCCGCGCTGCATCTGAGGTGGCTTGCGCTGCAGCGGCTGCGGGCGGAAGCCGGCGTTGACGTCGGGGGGGCGCGTGGGGCCTTTGGGCAGAGCGAGAGAACACAGCACGACGACGAGGAAGTTGTGATAACCACGGACGACGGCGACGACGACGACGATGATGATGATGAGAGGAGGAGGAGGCGGACGACGACACAGACGACGGACGAGGGAGACGAGGACGATGGTGTTGATGATGATGTTGCTGATGATGCTGGTGAAGATGATGGTAAGCATGATGATGCTGACCACGACGCCGCCAACGAAGAAGACGACGATGATGTCGATGACGATGGTACTGCTGTTAATGATGATGACAGTGATTGTGGTTGTTGTGTTGATGATGGTGATGACGATGCTGCTGATGCTGATGATGGTGATGGTGATGATGACGATGACGATGGCGATGCTGCTGATGATGGTCAAGATGCAGACGCTGATGACGATTATGCTGGTAATGGTGATGGTGATGATGATACTTATGCTGATGATGATGCTGATCATGCTGATGCTTATTCCCCAATCAGAGCTTGCTTCTGTAGGGGTCCTAGCGGATATAATGCTGAGGTGAGGTCGGCGGCCGATTTCGGTGGCCGGGGCCGGGTGCCCGGGTGCCCGGGGGTGCCCGGGTGGCCGATTTCGGTGGCCAGGCCCGGGTGCCCAGGTGCCCGGGTGCCCGGGGGTGCCTGGGTGCCCGGGGGTGCTCGGGTGCCCGGGGGTGCCCAATAGCCCAATTGCCCAGTAGCCCTATAGCCCTATAGCCCTATAGCCGTATAGCCCTATAGCCCTGTAGCCCTATAGCCTTATATCCTTATAGCCCTAATAGCCTTATGTCCCTATAGCCCTATAGCCCCATAGCCCATATAGCTCTATAGCCCCATAGCCCTATAGCCCTATGGCCCTATAGGTCACAGTCCTATAGCCCTATAGCCCGATAGCCCTATAGCCCTATAGCCCGATAGCCGTATAGCCCTATAGCCCAATAGCCCTATAGCCCTATAGCCCTAACAAAAATCGGATTGGGTTTTTTCTCCAGTGTCATGTTGATGTTGATGGTGATGTTATGATGACGATGATGCTGATGGTGGTGATGATGACGATGCTGCTGCTGGTTATGATGGTGGTGATTATTACGACGGTGCTGATGATGACGATGCTGATGCTGCTGATGATGGTGACGATGCAGAGATGGTGATTGTGATGATGGTGATGATGCTGCTGATGATTTTGTTGATGATGCTGATGATGATGAAGTTTGTGTTCATTATGATTCTTATGATGCTGTCGACGGTGATGCTGATGATGCTGGTTACAATAGTCACATTGTCATGCTGATTGGGCTGCTGCTGCTGACGACGATGCTGCGGTTGCTGCTTATGGTGGTGATGATGCTGATGCTGATTACGACGATCTAGCCGACAATGGCGTTGATGACGATGACGATGATGCTGATGATGGTGAGGTGGATGACGACAACGACGATGATCATGATAGCGATGATGTTGATGATGATGATGCTGATAATGATCATGATGATGGTGGTGGTGGTGGTGGCGATGATCATGATGATGATGGTGATGATGATGATGCTTATGCTGCTAATGCTGATTGTAACGGTTTTGATGGTGATGGTGGTGGTGACGATGATGCTGGTGATGATGACGATGTTGATTGCGATGATGGTGATGGTGCTGATGATGTTTGTGCTGGTGGTTACGATGCCGGTGGCGGACGCGATTAACATGACGATGGAGATGCCGATGACGGTGACGATGGCGACGACGAAGACGACGCCGATGCCGACGCCGACGCCGATGCCGCCGCCGATGATGATGATGATGATGTTGATGATGATGATGATGACGATGATCATGCTGATGATGCTGATGATGCTGATGATGCTGATTATTGTGCTGATGGTGATGCTGATACTCATCATGATGATTCTGATGATGCTGATGATGATAATGATGCTGCTGATGATGATGAGGACGATGATGCTTGTGATGATTCCGATGATGATAACGACGATGGTGATGATGATGATGCGGATGATGATGCTGATGATGATGATTGTGGTGGTGGTTGTGGTGGCGGTGGTGATGGTGGTGCTGATGATGATGATGCTGCTGATGACATCGATAACGGTGCCTGTTGTGGTGGTGGTGGTGGGGGTGGTGGTGTTGATGGTGCTGGAGATGATGGTGGTGACGATGATGCTAATAATGATGATGTTGACGATGATGATGATGATGATGATGATGATGATGATGATGATGATGATGATGGTGATGATGATGATGATGGTGATGATGATGATGATGAGGATCAGGATGAGGATGAGGATGAGGATGAGGATGATGATGATGATGATGCTGATGATGCAGATGATGATGATAATGATGATGATGATGATGATGATGAAGCTGATGCTGATGATGATGATGCTGCTAATGCTGATGATGATTATGCTAATGATGATGATGATGATGATGATGATGCTGATGCTGATGCTGATGCTGATGCTGATGCTGATGCTGATAATGATGATGATGATGATGATGATGATGATGATGCTGATGCTGATGCTGCTGATGATGATGATGATTATGATGATGATGATGGTGATGGTGATGATGATGATGATGATGATGATGATGATGATGATGATGACGATGATGATGATGATGATGATGATGATGATGATGATGATGATGATGATGATGATGATGATGATGATGATGATGATGATGATGATGATGATGATGATGATGATGAGAAGGAGGAGGAGGAGGAGGAGGAGGAGGACGAGGAGGAGGAGGAGGAGGAGGAGGAGGGAGGAGGAGGAGGAGCAGGACGAGGAGGGGTATGAGCAGCAGCAGGAGGAGGAGGAGGAGGAGGAGGAGGAGGAGGAGGAGGAGGAGAAAGAGCTGGGGGAGGGGAGAAGGGGAAGGTTTACGAGAGAAAGAGGAGGATGTAGCGAATAGGAGGCAAGGAATCGGAGGAGTAGGAAGAGTCGGAGGAGGAGGAGAACGAGGGAATAGGGAGAAGGGCCATGATAAGGAGACTGCTGAGGAGGAGGAGGAGGAGGAGGAGGAGGAGGAGGAGGAGGAGGAGGAGGAGGAGGAGAAGCTTCGGCAGAGCGAGGCGGAGCAGAGGGAGGAGGAGGAGGAGGAGGAGGAGGAGGAGGAGGACGAGGATGAGGAGGGGGAGGAGGACCAAGAGGAGGAGAAGGAGGAGGAGGAGGAGGAGGAGGTGAAGAGGAGGATGGAGACGATGAGGATGATGGAACATGGGAAGTACCGCAGAGGACAATATGGCGGATGAGCAGGATGGAGAAGGAGGTGGATGCGAATGGGGCGGAGGATGAGGGGGATGAGAAGGGAGGGGAGTTCCCGGCAGAGCGAGGAGGAGGAGGACCAAGAGGAGGAGGACGAGGAATAATAGATAAGGAAGGAGACGAGGAGGAGGAGGAGGAGGAGGAGGAGGAAACAGGGAAATCACCCAAGAGCACGAGGCGGTGGAGGAGGAGGATGAAGTAGGAGGAGGAGGAGGAGGAGGTGGATGAAAAGGAGGAAGGTGAGGAGGAGGAGGAGGGGGAGGAGGAGGAGTCGGAGGAGGAGGAAAAGGAGAGGGAGGAGGAGGAGGAGGAGATGCAGAAAGATGCGAAAGGTCTGTCTGTCGTGATGCGGGCTCCTCCAGAGGAACCACATCACGATACCTTTCGCCCGCCGTGACCAAGGCAGACCGACGCATTCGGGCCAGGGGCCCCGTCTCCTTTGCTGGGGGTTGAGCCCCTTCCCTTTGCTTTCTTATCCTTTCCCTTCTCTGGCACCCCTCCATGGGGGCCTCTGGCACCCTTCTGTGATGCCACAGGTGGTTTCAGTTCGATGCGGTGGTGAGGGTGCTGCCCAGGCGGGACAGAGACGGAGGAGGGGACTCGAATTGGGAGGGGGAGGAGAACAGACCGTCGGTCTCTTTGGCGGCCTCGAGCGGGCGGGTGGAGGAGCAGCGTCCGCCCTTCCTTCCCGTCCTGCACCCCCGTTCCACGAGAAGTGCCCGCCCAGTCACCCCGCCCCCTTGGCCGGTGCAGTTCGTGGCCGAGCGCTGCGAGGTAGCATGCCGAAATGGGGACGGAGAGCGATAAGGAGTTCAGGAGATTTTGACAAATGCGTAAATCGAGGTGCTGACGTATCAGAGGTACAGGTCGATCTGTTTGGATTGCAATTGAGATATGTAGATGTGTAGATGTATGTATAGGTGTGCATGAAGCTATCTCTCTCTACATATATCAAAGAGTTGGGTATGTACAATTATAGATGTATGTGTACACAGAAACACCTGTATGCATGTATACATGTCTGACTATAAGCATGCCTGCATGCATACGTATATGCATGCATGTTTACACACATATATCTATATATGTATTTACATATATATATATATGTATGTCTATGCCAATGCACATGTATACGTATATATATATATAGATATATACATGCATTTGTATATGTATGTGTATATGTATATGTACCTGTCTATGTATATGTATACGTATATGTACATGTATATGTAACTGTATCGGCATATGCTCATGTGTATGTACATGTCTAGGTCTACGTATATGTATACGTATTTGTATATGTATACGCATATGTATATGTATAAGTGTATGCATGCATGTATGTTTGTACGAATGTATGTATGTACGTATGTATGTACGTATGTATGCATGTATGTCTGTCTGTTTGTCTGTATGTATGCATTAATGTATGTAGGTAGGTAGGTAGGTAGTTAGGCAGGTATGTATGTATGTATGTATGCATGCATGCATGCATGCATGCATGTATGTATGTATGTATGTATGTATGTATGTATGTATGTATGCATGCATGCATGCATGCATGCATGCATGCATGTATGTATGTATATATGTCCCCCAATCAGAGCTTGCCTCTGTAGGGGTCCGAGCGGATTCATATGGTTAGGTTAGCGTGGCCGCCGATTTTCGCTGCACGCCCGGGTGCCCGGGTGCCCCAGGGGTGCTTGGGGGTGAGGTTGGCCGCCGATTTTCGCTGCACGCCAGGGTGCCCGGGGGGTGCCCCGGGGTGCCCGGGTGCCCGGGTGCCCGGGTGCCCAGGCATGCCCAGGCGTGCCCGGAGGTGCCCAGGGGTGCCCGGGGGTGCCCTATAGCCCTATAGCCCAATAGCCCTACAGCCCTACAAGTCTATAGCCCTATAGCTCTATAACCCTATAGCTCAATAGCCCTATAGCCCTATAGCCCTATAGCCCCCTAGCCTGATAGCCCTGATTGGGTTTTGCTCCGGTATCATATGTAATGTATTAATGTATGTATGTATGTATGTATGTATGTATGCATGTATGCATGTATGCATGTATGCATGTATGCATGTATGCATGTATGCATGTATGCATGTATGCATGTATGCATGTATGCATGTATGCATGTATGCATGTATACATGTATGCATGTATGCATGTATGCATGTATGCATGTATGCATGTATGCATGTATGCATGTATGCATGTATGCATGTATGCATGTATGCATGTATGCATATATGTATGTATGTATGTATGTATGTATATATGTATGTATGTATGTATGTATGTATGTATGGATGGATGGATGGATGGATGGATGGATGGATGTATGGATGTATGGATGTATGGATGTATGTATGTATGTATGTATGTATGCATGCATGCATGCATGCATGCATGTATGCATGCATGTATGTATGTATGTATGTATGTATGTATGTATATATGGATGTATGGTTGTATGTGTGTATACATATTAACATATATATATATATAATGGCCTTCGGGCCATGCCGCCACCTTGCCTGGGAAGGTCAGAGTTTTAAGGGATGCTGGTTCTGTGCGTCCTGGGGGGGTTGCGTACCCTCTAGCATCCGAGAGCCCTCCACCGGGAAGTCTGTTTCGGGTTCGGGCGAGGCGAAGCTGCGTGTGCGGGCGAGAGCGTTGATCTCGTCCCAGCTTTAGGGCGAAACTTGGCCCAATATCTCTCTTCCCCCTGTTTGGCCCACCGTGGCCCGGGGGTGTCCCGCCGGTGTCCCGTGGTGTCCCGTGGTGTCCAACGGTGGGGCGCGGGTGTTCCGTGGTATCCCGTGTTTTTCGCTTTGCTAGTCGCTATGCTATTCCCAATGCTAATTATTCGCCATGCTATTCGCTATGCTTCTCGCTAGTCTGCCCGCCATGCTACTTGCCATGCTACTCGATGTGGTACTCGCTGTGGTACTCGCAATGCTACTCAGTATGCTACTCGCTATGCTACTCGCTATGCTACTCGCTATTCTAATCGCTATGCTATGCTACCCGCTATGCAACTCGCTCATGCAATCGCTATGCTACTCGCTATGATACTCGCTGGCTGTGCAACTCGCTACGTGATGTTATGCTATGCCTCCAACACAAGCACAAGCATCACATGTGTCATCAGTTAGTTCCCCCTCATCACCTCCCTATCACCCGAAGGGTGGTCGTGTAGATTATATGTACATCAGATACACATAATTACCTATACGACGACCCTGCGGGTGATAAGGAGGTTGGGGGGGAGGGGGGCCAGCAATGGGCAACAGTGGTGATTGTTGCGTTGCCGCTCGCTCTTGGGACCATCGATCCCACTATCGATCTCACCCGATCGATCTCACTATCGATCTCACTCGAGTGATTTCACTGTCGATCTCACTCTGGATCTCGCTATCGATCCCACTATCGATCTCCCTATCGATATCACTCGATCTCACAATCGATATCACTATTCATCTCACTATCGATCTCACTATCGATCTCACGATCGATCTCACTATCGGTTTCACTATCGATCTCACTATCGATCTCGCAATCGATTTCGTCATCGGTCTCACTATCCTTTTCGCACCAGCAGGGCACCAGGACACCGGGACACCCGTGGGACACCAGCGGGACATCGCGGGCCACCGCTTGCTGGAGGGAGAATCATTTGGTCCGGCCGGGACCCAGCCACAAGCGGGACACCGCGGGCGACCGCTTGCCGGAGGGAGAATCATTTGGTCCGGCCGCGCCTCAGCCACAGGAGACTTTCCTCTCGCCCGCCCACGCAGCTTCGCCTCGCCCGCACGCACGGCACGCACGAACACGAAACCGAAACCGATTTCCCGTTGGGGGGTTCTCCGTTCCACTTCGATCTCACCCCCCAACCTCCGACCTCCACGACCACCCTTCGGGTGATACGGAGGTTGTATTGGGGGCGGGAGAGGGGGGAGAACCAACATCTGATTCAATCGATCTCACTAATTATCGATCTCACTCAACGGGACACCACGGGACACCACCTCGGGACACCACCGGACACCTGTCGATCTCACTATCGATCTCACTAGCGATCTCACTCAACGGAACACCACAGGACACCACGGGCCACCACGGGACACCACGGGACACCGCGGGACACCTCTCGATCTCACTATCGATCTCACTCAACGGGACACCACGGGACACCACGGGGCACCACATCGATCTCACTATCGATCTCGCTATCGATCTCACTATCGATCTCACTTTTTGGGACACCACGGGACACCACGGGACACCGCGGGACACCTCTCGATCTCACTATCGATCTCACTATCGATCTCAAGTTTTGGGACATCACGGGACACCTCGGGGCACCACATCGATCTCACTATCGATCTCATTATCCATCTCACTCAACGGGACACCACGGGACACCTGTCGATCTCACTATCGATCTCACTTTCGATCTCACTTTTCGGGACACCACGGGACACCACGGGACACCACGGGGCACCACATCGATCTTACTATCGATTTCGTTATCGATCTCACTATCGATCTCACTGTCGATCTCACTCAACGGGACACCACGGGACACCGCGGGACACCACGGGACTCCGCGGGACACCGCGAGCCACCGCCAGACGAGCGGGCGGGCGGGGGAGCACCACTTGTCTTGACTTCGCCCTGGCAGCGGCGGGTTCGTTCCTCTCGCGCGCCCGCGCAGTTTCGCCTCGCCCGCACGCACGACACGAACGAGACGAAGCGATTTCCTGGTTGGGGGTCGCCGTTCCACTGCGATCTCCCCCCCCATCTTCCGATGTAATCCGTAGCCATTCTGGCTCAAGTTTGGCCCAAGGCTAGCGCACGAGCTGCGCTGACTGTTTCTGCCTGTGCGCAATTCTCGCCCCAAGTTTTACCAGTGCCGGAGGCGACCCCTTTCCGGAACAGGTTGCGCGACCATGCCGGAGCTTATGTCAATCGTGAAAACCCCGAAGGAGGCCTTCATGGGTATGGTGGATAAGGGCGTGTCGATGGGCGGCGACTCGTCCATCAAGATCTTCCACCAGTCCTTCTACGCGGGTTGCTACATTGGCTTCGGGGGCATGCTGTCGATGGTGGTGGCGGGCGGGCTGGACAGCGCAGCCCAGGACAACCCTACCATTCAGACATTTGTATTCGCTGCGCTCTTCCCCGTGAACCTGCTGCTCATTCTCCTCACAGGCGGGGTGCTGATCACAGGCACAGCGGCGACCGTGCCTGCCGCGGTGTTTGAAGGCAAGCTGCACCGGATGCAGATCCTGAGGACGTTTGCGCTGGCTTGGGTTGGCAATCTGCTTGGTGCCTTGCTCTTCGCTGGCTTTGTCACGGCCTGTAACTTGAATGTGGGCCTGACTGCTCAGCTTGCTAGAAAGGTGGCGGAGAAGAAGATCAAGGAGAACTTTGGGGTCACCTTCCTTAAAGGAATCGGCTGCAACTGGCTGGTGTGCATGGCTGTGTTCCTGCAGGGCCAGGCGCAGGACATGGTTGGCAAGATGGTTGGCATCTGGTTCCCCATCTCTTGCTTCGTGGCCATCGGCTTCGAGCATATCCCAGCCAACATGTTCATGATCCCCATGGGGATGATGGCCGGCGCAGACGTGTCAGTGCTGGATTGTCTCTGGGGGAATTTCATCCCGGTGACCCTCGGGAACATCTTCGCAGGTTCCGTCTTCGTGGGCGGTGGCTACTCTTTCGCCTTCGGCCGGCTGGGCAGCCTGCCAGTGTTCAATATGCCCACGAAGGAGCAGGGATCGCCGAAGGAGCAGCAATCCAAGAGCGATGCGCGTGAGGTTCCACCCGAGGCTTTGGGCGCTTGAGCGCGCAGCTTCGTTGAGGGGCCTCAGCGTCGCATTCTTTGCCCTCTTGTGCAGCTACTCGGAATTTTAGAACAAAGGGTTAATTGTCACCCGCAGCGCAATTTTTCAGATCGTGCGGCGTACTTTCACAGTGGACTTTTGATCGTGCAGAGTATACGTAATTCGTCACGGAAGCTGAGCAGCCTTCAGCATCCCAATCGATTCTTCAGTTGCAGCTTGTGCCTTCCGCTTTCGTCTCCCCTGCAGCGAAGTCTGTGGGCCAGATTGAGCCTGGTCAAGCGACGAATGCCAGTCATTTTGCTGAATTCAACCATGTATGCCAGCGCGTTGGCCGCATGTTCGAACAACAATGTACACATCTATCGAAGACGCCTACGGCGAATCACCGCCGCCCCCTGCCTTTGTGGAAGCGCCTATGTGGCCGACCGTTGAGGCCAGACCTGCCAAGCCATCGGACCATGTGTTCCCCGAATCGGTTTGGAAAGCCTTCGGGGAACACGTGGGCGTCTTGAAGGTCATCTTGGCCGTCTTGGAGGCCTCTTGGGCGATCTTTCGGCGATCTTTTGGGGCTCTTGGGCCGTCTCGGGCCGTCGGATGGCCGAAAAGAAGGAAATGCCAAAATCCGCCAAAAACCTATGGAAAATCAATGTTTTTGGCCTCTTCTGGCCTTCCTGGAGGCCCTCTTGGGGGCCTCTTGGGCCCTTGGAGGCCAGCTTCGAGCCAACTTCGGCCATCTTGGTGGGTTCCTGGCACGTCTGACTCCGTCGGGAGCCGTCTTGGGAGCCTTTCTGGGCCAACGGGGGACCCTCTTGGGGCGCTTCGGGGCCGTCTTGGAGGCCATCTTGGGCGTCTTGGAGGCCATCTTGGGCGTGTTGGAGGCCTCTTTGGCCGTCTTGGGGCCTTCTTGGGGCCATCTTGGAGGCCACTTGGGCCGTCATGGGGCTCTCTTGGGGGCCTCTTGGGCGATCTTGGGGGCCTCGTGGGCCGTCTTGAGCCGTCGGAATGCCCGAGAAGAAACAACTTCCAAAATCCTTAAAAAACCTAAGGAACATCAATGATTCTGGCCTCTGCGGGCCCTCCTGGAGGACCTCTTGGAGGCCTCTTGGGCCGTCTGGGAGGCCTCTGGGGGGCCTCTTGGCCCGTCTTGGGCCGTCTTGGACTCTCTTGGGCCGTCTTGGAGGCCGTCTTGGACCATCTTGGGCGGACTTGGAGGCCATCTTCGACCATCTTGGAGGCCATCTTGGGCCATCTTGGCCATCTTGGAGGCCATCTTGGGCTCGTCTTGGGCAGAAAAGTAGGGAATTGAGGTCCTTGGACAAAAATCCCGGGACCCTGGCGGGACGCGCCGGAGCCCCAGGAGGAGTTCTTTTGGAAAAAGAGCCAAAACCAAAACCGAGAGGGTCCAGCACGCCAGGCACCCCTTTGCTAAAGCAAAAGGGGGCGACGGATCTAATAGCCCTCGGCCTATTCCGCCACCGTGCCTGGGTTGCGGGACATAATCCTCAGGGATGTTTCCTGGTGTTTTTCGGGAGCTCTCGGGGCCTGTTGGGGGCAGTTTGGGAGCTTTTGGGGAGCCTCTGGGGGACCTCCTGGGAGCCTCTTCGGGGCCTCTTGGGGCTTCCTGGGGGCCGCTTTGGAGCCTCTTGGGGGGGGGGACTCTCGGCAGGCTCTTGGGGGCCCCTTGTGGCCTCCTGGGGGCCTCCCAGGGCCGAGAGCTCGAGATGTCCATGCCGATCCCCCTGTCGGGGCGCCCCCTCTTGGAGCGAGCCGTCTTGGGGGCCCCATGGGGCGACCTTGGGCGCCTCTGGGGCGGGGCCATATCGGGCCGTTTGGGGACCCTCTGGGAGGCCTCTTGGGCCGCCTTGGGGCGATCTTGGGGGCCTCTCGGGCCGTCTTGGGGCGATCTTGGGGGCCTCTTGGGCCGCCGTGGAGCGTCGGGATGCCGAAAGGGCGAGAACGCCAGAATCTTTCCAACACCTGAGGCAAATCAGTGATGTTTGCCTCTTGGGAGGCCTCTTGCAGGTCTCTTCGGGCGTCTTGGAGGCTTCTTGGGCCGTCTGGCGGCCATCTTGAGCGTCTTGGAGCGATTGTTCAGCGACTCGGGGCCCTCTTGGACCGTCTTGGGGGCCTCTTGGGGCCCTCTTGGTCCGTCCTGGGGCGATCTTGGGCACCAGACAGTAGTGCAAGAAGATGCCCCGGAGCCCCGAGGAACCGCGCCAAGCCCACGAGACTTCGAGAATTTTAGGATTTGGGCCCCTTAAGAACTCTCTTCCGATTGAGGACAGGCTCAGGGAAGTGGGCAGAGGAGCTGAGGACGCGCCCACTCCGTGCCCAGCGGCACGGTGGCGGATATGCGTCGCTCTACACATACAGACGCAGATGTCTGCAGTGCCACGCAGTACGACCACCCCCCTGGGCTTCCCACTGGGCGCACTGGGTGCCGCCGGCGACCCGGAGTCTCCGCCTCTCCCCCTTTTCCCGAGGGGGGGCTGGCATCGGGTCCTGTGGGAGCGAGGCGGGGGCTCCTGGCGGAGCGGGGGGAGCCCAGGGGTGGGCGGAGTACAGCGCCAGGAGCGCGGTGGGGGGGCCTCCTGGGGAGTGGGGGAGAGAGTCCGTGGGAGACCTCCAAGGACCTCCAGAAGCTCCAGAGATCTCTGCATTCGTCGTCGCCGTCGTCGTCGTCGTCGCCGTCTGTCGTCGTCGTCGTCGTCGTCTGGTCGTCCTCTGTCGTCGTCGTCTGGTCGTCGTCGTCGTCGTCGTCGTCGTCGTCGTCGTCGTCGTCGTCGTCGTCGTCGTCGTCGTCGTCGTCGCCCACGCCGCCCACGACGCCGCCGCCGTCGCAGGGCGAGCCTCCCCCAGCACCCCTCAGCACCCCGGGCCCTCGCGCGCGCTCCCGGGGGGCTCCCACGCGCTCCCCGGGCGCTCGCACCCATCGGGGGCGGAAAAGAGGGGGGTGATGACTAGGGGGGGGGTGGATATCATGGCGGGGGTCATGATATTTCCCCAGATTTCATGGCGCCTCCTCTTATTTCATTACGTCCCTGTCCCCCCCGCTCGGCCGCGCACATGCCGCCGGTCATGATTTGCCCCCCCCCCTCTTCTTGGACCCCCCCTCTTGGCCGCTCCCGAACCCCGGGGCGCCCTGGGAGCCTCGAGACGGGGGTCAGTGCCAACGGGGGTCAGCCAGTGCGCACCGGCTCCTGCAGGAGCCTGCGAAGACCCCCTCTGGCTGACCCGGGTTCGCGAAGCTCTCGGGCTGTCTCGGAGCTCTCCGCGAGCTGCTCGTGGCCGCGAGGCGGCCCAAGAAGACGGCTCAGGAGGGCTCCAAGACGGCTTCCGGAGGAGCCCAAGACGGCCCAAGCGAGCACCAACGCGGCGCGAGAGAGCTCCTGGGAGCCCCTAAACGGGCCCCAAGAGCCGCGCAAGAGGGCTCGCGGAGAGCTCCGAGACAGCCCGAGAGTTTGGGCTGACCCTGGTTGGCGAGCCGCTCGTGGCCGCGAGGCGGCCGCGCATATGGGCTGACCCGGGTGTGCGAAGACCAGCGTTGCAGTTTTTTGTTTCCTGCATGGCAGTCTTTTGGCCTCCTGCTGACCCGGGTCTGGATGGACCCGGGTCAGAAGACCCCCGACCTGGGGGCTCATACGCGCTCCTGGACGCTCGCACCCGGGGGCGCCCCGGAGAGTTCCGTGCAGGGCCGCACCGGCGGTGCGCACCCAGGGGGGCCCAGGCATCTTGGGGGGGTTCGTACCCGCCCGCGCCCGGGAGCCCCCCGCCGGGAAGTCGGTTTCGCTTTCGTGCCGTGCGGGCGGGCGAGGCGAAGCTGCGTGTGCGGGCGAGAGACATGATCCCGTCCTAGCCATAGGGCGAAACTGGGCTCAATGCCTCTCCTCCCCCCGGGTTGGCCGGCGGTGGCTCCGGGTGTCCCGCTGGTGTCCCGTGGTGTCCCGTGGTGTCCAACGGTGGAGCGCGGGTGTTCCGTGGTATCCCATGCTTTTCGCGTTGCTGCTCGCTATGCTACTCGCGATGCTAATTATGCGTTTTGCTATACGCTTATCGCTGTGTTGCTCGCCATGCTACTCGCTGTGCAACTCGCTATGGTACTCGCAATGCTACTCGGTATGCTACTCGGTATGCCACTCGCTCATGCAATCGCTATGCTACGCGCTATGGTACTCGCCATGATACTCGCTCGCTATGCTACTCGCTATGCTATGCTACGTGCTATGCTATGCTACGTTCTGCTACCAACACAAGCATCACATGTGTCATCAGTTGGTTCCCCCTGTCAACCTCCCTATCACCAAAGGGTGGTCGTATGGATTGAACATATACATCATAGACACTTCATTCTCTAATCCGTAGCCATTGTGGCTCAAGTTTGGCCCAAGTCTAGCGCACGATCTGCGCTGACTGTTTTTGCCTTTGCGCAATTCTCGCCCCAAGTTTACCAGTGCCGGAGGCGACCCTTTTCCGGAATAGGTTACGCGACCATGCCGGAGCTTATGTCAATCGTGAAAACCCCGAAGGAGGCCTTCATGGGTATGGTGGACAAGGGCGTGTCGATGGGCGGCGACTCGTCCATCAAGATCTTCCACCAGTCCTTCTACGCGGGTTGCTACATTGGCTTCGGGGGCATGCTGTCGATGGTGGTGGCGGGCGGGCTGGACAGCGCAGCCCAGGACAACCCTACCATTCAGACATTTGTATTCGCTGCGCTCTTCCCCGTGAACCTGCTGCTCATTCTTCTCACAGGTGGGGTGCTGATCACAGGCACAGCGGCGACCGTGCCTGCCGCTGTGTTTGAAGGCAAGCTGCACCGGATGCAGATCCTGAGGACTTTTGCGCTGGCTTGGGTTGGCAATCTGCTTGGTGCCTTGCTCTTCGCTGGGTTTGTCACCTCCTGTAACTTGAATGTGGGCCTGACTGCTCAGCTTGCTAGAAAGGTGGCGGAGAAGAAGATCAAGGAGAACTTTGGGGTCACCTTCCTTAAAGGAATCGGCTGCAACTGGCTGGTGTGCATGGCTGTGTTCCTGCAGGGCCAGGCGCAGGACATGGTTGGCAAGATGGTTGGCATCTGGTTCCCCATCTCTTGCTTCGTGGCCATCGGCTTCGAGCATATCCCAGCCAACATGTTCATGATCCCCATGGGGATGATGGCCGGCGCAGACGTGTCAGTGCTGGATTGTCTCTGGGGGAATTTCATCCCGGTGACCCTCGGGAACATCTTCGCAGGTTCCGTCTTCGTGGGCGGTGGCTACTCTTTCGCCTTCGGCCGGCTGGGCAGCTCGCCAGTGTTCAATATGCCCACGAAGGAGCAGGGATCGCCGAAGGAGCCGCAATCCGCGAGCGATGCGCGTGAGGTTCCACCCGAGGCTGTTGGCGCTTGAGCGCGCAGCTTCGTTGAGGGGCCTCAGCGTCGCATTCTTTGCCGTCTTGTGCAGCTACTCGGAATTTTAGAACAAAGGGTTAATTGTCACCCGCAGCGCAATTTTTCAGATCGTGCGGCGTACTTTCACAGTGGACTTTTGATCGTGCAGAGTATACGTAATTCGTCACGGAAGCTGAGCAGCTTTCAGCATCCCAATCGATTCTTCAGTTGCAGCTTGTGCCTTCCGCTTTCGTCTCCCCTGCAGCGAAGTCTGTGGGCCAGATCGAGCCTGGTCAAGCTGCTCCTCGCGGTCATTACCGACGAATGCCAGTCATGTTGCTGAATTCAACCATGTATGACAGTGCGTTGTCCGCATGTTCGAACAACAATGTACACATACATCTAATGGCCCTCGGCCTATTCCGCCACCGTGCCTGGGCTGCGGGACAGAATCCTCAGGGATGTTTCCTGGTGTTTTTCGGGAGCGCTCTCGGGGCCTCTTGGGGGCAGTTTGGGAGCTTTTGGGGAGCCTCTGGGGGACCTCCTGGGAGCCTCTTCGGGGCCTCTTGGGGCGTCCTGGGGGCCGCTTTGGAGCCTCTTGGGGGGGCTCGGCAGGCTCTTGGGGGCCCCTTGTGGCCTCCTGGGGGCCTCCCAGGGCCGAGAGCTCGAGATGTCCATGCTGATCCCCCTGTCGGGGCGCCCCCTCTTGGAGCGAGCCGTCTTGGGGGCCCCTGGGGCGACCTTGGGCGCCTCTGGGGCGGGGCCATATCGGGCCGTTTGGGGACCCTCTGGGAGGCCTCAGGGGCCGCCTTGGGGCGATCTTGGGGGCCTCTCGGGCCGTCCTGGAGCGTCGGGAAGCCGAAAGGGCGAGAGCGCCAGAATCTTTCCAGCACCTAAGGCAAATCAGTGATGTTTGCCTCTTGGGAGGCCTCTTGCAGGTCTCTTCGGGCGTCTTGGAGGCCTCTTGGGCCGTCTGGCGGCCATCTTGAGCGTCTTGGAGCGATCGTTCAGCGACTCGGGGTCCTCTTGGACCGTCTTGGGGGCCTCTTGGGTTATGCTGCTCCAGCCTACTTTAGCCTTGATCACCAGAAAGAATTGCGAGCACCAGGGAAGTACCCAAGTCTGATGGCTTTCTTGTGTCGGGCCCTTTGCTAGCATGTCGGGCAGACGCCGTTTCGATACTTTTCTGGGTGCTCGAAATCCGCCGGGCCCCCTTGTGGGGCCGTCAAGCTGTAGGCCGAAGTTGCTGCTCCCTGCGCCAGTTGCAGTGTCAAGTCTCCAATGTTACAGTCCTGATTTCTGCTTCCTATTGTAAATTGTTGAAGTCCGCGCGGGGGGGAGTCCCAAACTGGCAATTTACCTCGGATCGGGTGCTCCGAATTCCCTGGGGGGCGTGGGACACGTAAAAATGCATGAGATTCGAACCCATCGTAAATTATACAAGATTCGCGTCCCCGGGGCCACAAACCCTGGTAAATTGCACACTGTAGGCGTCCCCGAGGCAATCAGCTGTCGTAAGTTACGCGATATTCGCGTCTCCGAAGATACAATCCCTTGTCAATTACTTGATGTTCGCGCCCCCAAGGCCACAAACCCTTGCAAATTGCATAACCCTTGCGTCCCCGAGGCAACACACCTTGGTAAATTATGCAATCTTTGCGCCTCCGAGGACCTAAACTCTTGCAAAGGACGCCATATTCACACTGCCGAGGCCAAGAGTGCTCCAGGGCGCCAGAGGATGGTTCCAGGACTGCCCAAGATGGCCCCAAGAGAAGGCCTCCGCCATCTCGCATTTTCGGTCTTTCGGCGCTCCAGGACGGCTCAAGGAGCTCCCAAGACCACCCCAAGACAGCCCACGACGCCTCCAAGAGGGCCCCACGACGGCCCAAGAGGGTTCCAAGATGGCCCAAGAGGCCCAAGAAGCGCTCCGAGAAGCCCCGAAAAGCTTCCAGGAGGCCTCAAGAGACCGCCAAAAGACCCCAAGAGGCCCCCAAGAGGCGCCCTAATCGCCTCCAAGAGGCCCCCGAGAGGCTCCCGACACCCCAACATGTATAAAAGAGGCCTCTGACCCACAATCCAGGCACGGTGGCGTGATGGGCAGAAGGCCACTAGGATCCGCCGCCCCCTGTCGATTCATCGCAGGGGTGCCTGGCGTGCTAGTTTTTTTTTTTTTTTTTTTTTTTTTTTTTTTTTTTTTTTTTTTTTTTTTTTTTTTTTTGTGGTTTTTTCCAAGAGAATCCCCCGGGGGCTTCGGCCCGTCCCGCCGCCAGCCACCCGGAAACATCTTCCAGATTGCCCAGAGGTGGTTGCAAAGGGGTTCTCTTGCTCCAGACGGCTCCAAGACGGCCCAAGATGGCCTCCAAGACAGCTAAGACGGCCCAAGATGCACCCAAGACGGCCTCAGATGGCCTCACGATGGCCCAAGCTCCAAGACAACCCAAGAGGTCTCCACGAGGTCCTCCAGAAGGGGCCGAAGAAACCAACATCATCGAATTTGCGTTGGTTTTTGATGGATTTTGGCATTTGCTTTTTTTCGGGCTTTGACGGCTCAAGACGGCCCAAGAGGCCCCCACGATCGCCCCAAGATCGCCCACGAGGCCTCCAAGATGGCCCCATGACGACCCCAAAGGCCCCCAAGACGGCCCCAAGAGGGCCCCAAGATGGCCCAAGAGGCCTCCAAGACGCCCAAGATGGCCTCCAAGACGGCTAAGATGGCCCCAAGATGCCTCCAACACGGTCCAAGATGCACCCAAGACGGCCTGAGATGGCCTCCAGATGGCCTAAGACGGCCCAAGAGGCCCCCAACAGGCCTTCAAGACAGCTCAAGAGGTCTCCAAGGGGTCCT
Organism: Prorocentrum cordatum; assembly: GCA_963575745.1. Lineage (NCBI taxonomy): Eukaryota > Dinophyceae > Prorocentrales > Prorocentraceae > Prorocentrum > Prorocentrum cordatum. The sequence goes on along the minus strand of CAUYUJ010016763.1, from coordinate 118,031 downwards.
CCAGGAGGGGCCGAAGAAACCAACATCATCGAATTTGCGTTGGTTTTTGATGGATTTTGGCATTTGCTTTTTTTCCGGCCTTCCGACGGCTCAAGACGGCCCAAGAGGCCCCCAATGTCGCCCACGAGGCCTCCACGATGTCTCCATGACAGCCCAAGAGGCCCCGAAGACGGGCCCAAGAGGGCCCAAGGGGCCTCCAAGACGGCCAAAATGACCTCCAAGACGGCTAAGATGGCCCCAAGATGCCTCCAAGACGGCCCAAGATTCACCCAAGACGGCCTAAGATGGCCTCAAGATGGCCCAAGACGGCCCAAGAGCCAGAGGAGGAGGAGGAGGAGGAGGAGGAGGAGGAGGAGGAGGAGGAGGAGGAGGAGGAGGCGGAGGCGGAGGCGGAGGCGGAGGCGGAGGCGGAGGCGGAGGAAGAGGAAGAGGAGGAGGAGGAGGAGGAGGAGGAGGAGGA
>CAUYUJ010016763.1:65565-117471 GCA_963575745.1 Prorocentrum cordatum | reverse complement strand
CCGCCGAGCCGCGCGGCCGCGGCCGCGCGTCTTCAGGGGTCCTGCACCGCATGGCCAGGACCCCTGGCCACGGGGGCCCGCCCGAAGGCAAGGCCCCAGACCGTGAGGAAGCCGACCTCCGAGACGGACTTACCCATGCCGTTCAGGGAGGCGGCCGCCCGGCCGCAGCGGGGCGGTCGAGGTTGCCCTGGAGCGCCTGCAGGTCCGCCGCGAAGGTGTCCCTGCACTCGGCCGCGACCGCGGCGCCGCCTGCTCCCAGAGCAGGCGTCGCGCGCGCCGCCGCCGCCGCGCCCCAGACCACGACCGCGTCGGTGTCGGTCTTGCGGAGCTGCCGTCGAGTAGCGGGCGGGGCTACGCCGGGGCCGCGGCCCGCCACCAGCCCGTCCGCCCACTCGTCGTCCAGCTCCTCCTGCATCTCGGCCGGCTCTGCAGCGGGCGCAGCAGCGACCTCCAGGAGACGGAGGCCCGCGGGGGCAGGCTGCGGGCGGCGCTGCCGCCGCGGCCTGCGACCACCCCCCACGGCGCCGTCCATCTCGGCGTCACCGCGCGTCTCGCCGCCGTCGGCGCGAGCAGCGTCGGCCGCGGCCCCGCCGCAGCCCGCAGCGCCGCCGCCACGACCACCACGCCCCCGTCGCCGTCGCCGCCTCCCAGGGGCAGCAGCAGCGCCAGGCGCGGGCGTGGGTGGCGGTGTGGCTGGAGCCCGAAAGCTCGCCACCGCCGCGCGCAGCAGGCCCTCGGCGGCCCGCAGCAGGCGCACTCCCGACTGGGAGTGGCCCGCCGCGAGGCCCGCCGCGGCGTGCGTCGCCAGGAGCGCCCCGCGGGCTGCTTCCTCGGCGACGCGCTGCTGCGAGAGCGGCCCAGCGAGCGGAGGTTGAGCCCAAATGGTACTGGAGGGAGGAGGAGGAGGAGAGGAGGATGGGAGGAGGAGGAGGAGGAAGGAGGAGGAGGAGGGATAGGAAGAGGAGGAGAAGAGAGGAGGAGGCGGAGGAGGGGGAGGAGGGGAGGTGGGGGAGGTGGAGGAGGAGGAGGAGGAGGAGGAGGGAGGAGGAGTGTGGAGGGTGGAGGAGGAGGAGCCGGAGGAGGGGGAGACCCCCGCGAAGTACGGCGATGGGCGGCGGGGGCAGGCCGTCCTCCTCGTCCTTGGGCCCGACGCCCAGCGCCTCCGCCGGGCGAGCTCCAGAGGCGTGCCGCGCTGTCCGCTGGGGCTTCCGCTGGGAAGGATCGCTTTTCGAGCATCAAGGCTCGATGGTGAGGGATGATCGGACGGGGCTACCTCCCGCCTCCTTCTGAGAAGGCCTCTTCTCTCCTTACCCCCCCCCCTCGCTCGCCGCCGAACCTTCTCGCAGACCCAAGCATCGGGTCCCATCGGGAGGCCTCTGAAGGAGCAGCGCGGCGGCGGGTGGCTCGAGGCGCTGACGGCCGCGGTCGCGTGGCCTGCGCCACCCATGCCTTGCGGCCGGCCGCCCGGCCGACCCTGGGCCTGGAGCCTGTGGCCCAAGCGAACCCCACGGCGGAGGGTGACATCGACGCTGATCGGTTTAGCCTCACCGGTTTTTACTTTCGTCCTGGCTTCGTCTTGGATGAGGGGGGGTACACATCATATTCAGAAGCCCGTGGAGACCAGGTCAAGCCTGGACGCGCAACGCAGTCCACATCCGAGGGAAACAACCTCCGCTTTTTTGGGGGAGGCCCCGAGACAGTCGGGACACCACCCCCCTCACAGCTTTAGTAGGAGGCCGATCAATGGCCTTGCAAGGCTGGCCCAGACCTTGGGCATTCACAGCGGCGTGGGCACCACACCTATCACAACATACCACCCTTTTGAGCACCTGCAGGCGATGGGAGCTGGAGCAATAAGGGTACAAGGGATGCCTGATGGGGGTCAGAAGATAGAGGTCCAGACCCGAGGCGTGGTCCAGGAAAGACTGCCCGTCTCTCAAAGTAGACTTTTGCGATCACACCTCGGACACTTGAGGAAGGAACCGCACATGACACGGTCATGGCCAGCTCTCCGCAACTGTTCCCGTCTGCACCACGGAGGAGAGAAGAGGGGTCGGGCGCGGAGGCGGGCGGCCAAGCCTGTGCGAAGCACGGCGGGGGTTCGCCTGTACAGCCTCCCTACAGACAGCGAGCAGTCTAGCCGATGGGCTAGGGGTGGGGCGGTCAGCATGCCCTGTGAGGTCAGCTTGCTCAAGTGTGGGGCTGCATTTCTCAGCCGCCCAGCCCGCAAAGAAGTCAGCACACGAGTTCAGGAAAGATCCCCCTCTCAAATGGCGAATTGAGCGCTTTGATTGGCCGTCAAGCGGTTCTTAGTCCACAACACCGCGACACGACTAGGGCCGTGATGATACAGGGCCGACAAGATCCGAGATCAGAGATCGAACATCAAACTGCTAGCAACTACATGAGCCCGCGGCTGTCTGGCTGCTGTCATTAATGACAGGTGCGTAAACATGTTAAACGTGATCGGCCCACGAACCCAGAAAGGGATTGAGAAGTGCGAGGCACGAACAACGTCTCTAATGATCTCAATTGGGGGATGGGCAGTGGCAATGCTGACGATATCGATGTTGATGATACTGTGCCAGGGGCTGTGTTGTGTTCCGCTGCACTGTGCCGTGCCGCGCGATGACGAACCAGGGGACGCGCCAAGGAACGTGCCACGGGACGCGCCGCGGGACATACCAGGGGGACGCGCCGCGGAACGTCCCAAGGGACGCGCCAGAGGACGTGCCAGGGGACGTGCCATGGAGACGCGCCGCGGAACGTGCCGAGGGGACGCGCCAAGGGACGCGCCGCGGATCACCTGGAGCCTCCTGGGATTTCCACGCCCCATTTATTAGTCGAGATGTCAAGGGCCACGCGATCCCTCGTACATTACGCTGCGTCCGCGCTCCTTGGGCTACGATGCACTGTACGTTGCGACGGGTCCTCACTCCCAGCGCCACGATCTCTATGAAGTGATGCAGCGTCCGCGCTCCCAATGCCACGGCCCCTCGTAAATCACGCTGCGTCCGCGCTCCCAGTGCCACGGTTCCTCGTACAATCACGTTGGATTCGCGCTCCCAGTGCCAAGATGCGTCGTACAATTCGCCAACCCTGTCGGTGTGTGGAAGACGCTCTTCCGTTGGTCGCCGTCGTCGTCGTCGTCGTCGTCGTCGTGCCGTCTCCGTCGTCCCCCGTCTCCTTCCTGGGCCCTCGTCGTCGTATCGTCTCTGTCGTCTCCTCGTCGTCTCTGTCAACGTCTGCGTCTCCGTCGTCTCCTCGTTGTCTCCGTCAATCGTCGTCTCCGTAGTCCCCCGTTTCCTTTCCCTGGGCCTTCCTCCTTAAGCGTGCCAGCCAACCCGACATTTAGCAACGTCGTAGCTGAGTTGAACGAAAGCCCAGAAAGGCCCCAAGACGCGGCAAGAGTGCCCCAAGAGGCCCTCAAAACGATCTTCGAGGGCCCCGAATCGCAGAATTATCGGTCCAAGATGCCAAAGTATTCTCCAGACGGCTCAAAAGGTTTCAAAACGCCCAAAGAGGCCTCCAAGAGCACTCCCAAGAGGGCCTCCAGTGGCAAACATGATCGACCCACGAACCCGGAAAGGAATCTAGAAACGTAAGGCATGGCAGCGAGTTCAAGACACTTGATTGGACGACGGGCAATTGCAACGCTGAGTGTATCGATCTTGACGTACCGTGCCCCGAGGGCTGTGCTGTGTTGCGCCGTGCTGAACTACGACGTGCCATGCCGCGACTGTGTTCTGTAGCGTTGTGGAACGAGTCCCCCTTTGCATCCGAGTCTTGAACCGAACTGATCTGGATCTTAAGCTCGAGCTGCCTGAGCACATCGTAGCTGCCCCAGAGGTCATTGACAGGGTGGCACGCCAGGGGTACGTGCCGCGGAACGTCCCAAGGGCGCGCCAGGCGACGTGCCAGGGGGACGTGCCATGGGGACGCACTGCGGGACGTGCCAAGAGGACGCGCTACGGAACGTGCCAATGTACGTGCCACGGGACGTGCCGGGGGACGTGCCAGGGGACGTGCCGCGCGACGTGCCAGGGGGACTCGCCACGGGACGCGCCACAGAACGTGCCAAGGAACGTGCCAGGCTGCAATGCTGAGTGTATCGATCTTGATGTACCGTGCCGAGGGCTGCGCTGTGTTGCGCCGTGCTGAATTGCGATATGCCATGCCGCGATTAGGCTCTATAAGTCTGTAGCGTTGTGGATCGAGTCCTTTTTTTGCATCCGAGTCCTGACCGAACTGATCTGGATCTTAAGCTCGAGCTGCCCGAGCACATAGTACCTGCCCCAGAGCTCATTGACAGGGAGACATGCCAGGGAGACGCGCCGCGGAACGTCCCAAGGGAGGCGCCAGAGGAAGTGCCAGGGGACGTGCCATTGGGACGCACCACGGGACGTGCCAAGGGGACGCGCTACGGAACGTGCCAATGTACGTGCCACGGGACGTGCCAGGGGACGCGCCGCGCGACGTGCCAGGGGGACTCGCCACGGGACATCCTCATGCTAGACATCCGCCTGGGCAACCTGGACACGTGCAAACAAGCGTCTCGATCGAGATTTCCTCAACACATCCTCATGCTAGACGTCCACCTGGGCGACCTGGACGCGTGAAAACCAGGCGTCTTGCTTGAGACATCCTCAAGATCTGGGCACGTGAAAACAAGCATTTCACCTGAGACATCCTCTGAATTCTGGCCCCCATGAGAGGAACAACCTACAACACAAAACAAGCGTTTTGTTCGAGACATCCTCAACACATTCTGAAAAACAAGCGCTTCGCTCGGGACATCCTCAAACATATGTCCGCTGGCCCTCTTCCCGCCTCGTTATACCCCACATAATTCCGCCGGCCCTCTTCCCGTCGTCCCGGGGGAAAACAACTAAAAGAGAGGCCACGAACATGATCGACCCACGATCCCGGAAAGGAATCTAGAAACGTAAGGTCTGGCAGCGTTTCAAGACACTTGATTGGACGACGGGCAATTAAAGCGCTGAGTGTATCGATCTTGACGTACCGTGCCAAGGGCTGTGCCGTGCTGCGCCGTGCTGAATCGCGACGTGCCCTGCCGCGATTGTGTTCTGTAGCGTTGCGGAACGAGTCCCCCTTTGCATCCGAGTCTTGAACCGAACTGATCTGGATCTTAAGCTCGAGCTGCCTGAGCACATAGTACCTGCCCCAGAGCTCATTGACAGGGGGACACGCCAGGAGGACGTGCCGCGGAACGTCCCAAGGGACGCGCCAGGGGTCGTGCCAGGGGGACGCACCGTAGGGGGCGCACCGCGGGACTTGCCAAAGGGACGCGCCACGGAACGTGCCTACGTGCCACGGGACGCGCCAGTGGAGGCGCCACGCGACGTGCCAGGGGGACTCGCCATGGGATGCGCGACGGAACGTGCCAGGGAACGTGCCAGGTTGCAAGGCTGAGTGTATCGATCTTGATGTACCGTGCCGAGGGCTGTGCTGTGTTTTTGCGCTTCTCTCGCCCTGGGGCGTTAGGAGCCCCTGTGTTTTTACGCTTGCCCCGCCCTGGGGCGTTCGGAACCTATGTGTTTTCGCGATTGTCCCGCCCTGGGGCGTTCGGAACCCAAGTGTTTCCACGTTTGTCCCGCCCTGGAGCGTTAGGAACCACCCATGTGGTTTCAGGCTTCTCCCGCCCTGTGGCGTCCGGAACCTATGTGTTCTCACGTTTGTCCCGCCCTGCGGCGTCAGGAACCTATGTGTTCTCGCGGTTCCTCCGCCCTGGGGCGTTGGGAACTCAGTGTTTTCACGCTTCTCCCTCCCTGGGGCGTTAGGAACCGATGTGTTTTCACGCTTCTCGAGCCTTCCGGCCTCCTGGGGAGCGGTGGGGATGCGAAAAGCGCTCCCGAACACGTATGCCAATGCAGAAAAATGCCCCCTGGGGCCTCCTGGGGCCTCCTGGGGGCGGGGTGGGTGGCCAAAAGCACCCCCCGAACGCAAGTCCCAACACAGAACTGTGCCTCCGGGGGCCTCCTGAGGCCTCCTGGAGCCTCCTGGAGCCTCCTGGGGCTTCCTGGGACGTTGGGAACCTGTGTGTGTGTGTGTGTGTGTTTGCGCTTCTCCCGCCCTGGGGCGTTCGGAACCCATGTGTTTTCGCGATTGTCCCGCCCTGGGGCGTTCGGAACCTAGGTGTTTTCACGCTTCTCCCGCTCTGGGGCGTTAGGAACCTAAGTGTTTTCACGTTTGTCCCGTCCTGGGGCATTAGGAACCATGTGTTTTCACGCTTTTCCTTTCCTGGGGCGTTAGGAACCACTGTGTTGTCACGTTTGTCCCGCCCTGGGGCGTTAGGAACCATGTGTGTTCATATTTCTCGAGCCTCCTGGGGCGTCCTGGGGGGCGGGGGGAAACGAAAGGCGCTCCGCGAACACGTATCCCAATACAGAACATACATGAAACAAGCATTTCACCTGAGACGTCCTCTGAACTCTGGCCCCCAGGAGAGAAACATAATATAACACAAGAGAAGCGTTTCGCTCGAGACATCTTCGGCAAATTCTGAAAGGCAAGCATTTCGACCGGGACATCCTCAAGCACATGCCCGCCGGCCCTCTTCCGACCTTGTTACTTACCGCATATGGATTCCGCCTGCCCGCTTCCCGTCGCCCCCGGGGCAAAACCAACTAAAAGAGAGTCCTGGGCCAGAGCCCTCTCCGGGAAAACACTGTTCCCTCACGCATGCAGCAATCACATCAGAAACGCACACAACTCAGGTCGTGGGCTAGAGTGTCACGAGTAGGCAAACTACCACACTTCACACAATCAAGCTGGGATCCCCAAGACGAGCCATAGACCACCCACATCTTCTGTGCTTCTTATGTGTAGCGAATCGACCGCCAGAGCCATCCGGGCCCCATCTGCCTCTTCAGGCCTCTTGTTGGGTACGACGCCTGCCTCAAGCCCGAACGAGATCTTGAGGCGGTCGAAGGTGCCCGCCAGCAGCTTCACACGACGAGGAGCCCCACGAATAACGCAGGGCGCTCTCAGGGGCAGAGCCAAGAACATCGGGAACCAAATGCTCGCCACAGACAGCGCGCACACTAAGGACGCGCGCCTTTTCTAGGGTACCCTTTGCGTCCCTCCCGCTGCGGCCCGTCCTTTGCCGTTCTCACTGGTCGCCCGTCGCCCATGAATTCCAACTTCGGCCTCCAAGGGTCTTGCGTCCTTGCCAGCCATCATCAAGATACGTTTTCATTGTATTCGCGAGAGCAGGGTCCTGGAGGAGGGAGTTGGCGGGTCAGCCCCAGCTCTGGTGGAGCGGAGATATCCTTGTGATCACCACGGCGAATGCCCTCGCCGGTCGTAAGGTGTCCCGTGTCCGCCAGCCTATGTTCTGGCCAGCAGGGGCCAGCAACAATCGTGCGTACACAACAATGCAGCACCGGGAGGGGGGGGAAGGAGGTGTATGGATGAGGGGGATGAGGATGAGGATGAGGAGGAGGAGGAGGAGGAGGAGGAGGAGGAGGAGGAGGAGGAGGAGGAGGAGGAGGAGGGAGGAGGAGGAGTAGGAGGAACTGATCGATGCATCGAGAAGCCGAGGATCAGAGGGTCCAAGGTCAACGATCTGGAGTCGAGGCGGGATGTATCGAGCATCCAGGATCGACGTTCGAGGGTCCAGGATCCAGGATCGAGGCTCGACGATCGAGGCTCGAGGACCGAGGGTCGGGGCACCGAGGTGCGAGGAGGACGGAGGGATCGAGCTTCGAGCGCCGACCCTGACGTCCTCGCGGCGTGAAAAAGCACTACGACTCCAGGTTCTTGATCATTTTCTGAGGTCCTCGCGGATTTCTTGGATCGGCGCTGGGCCCTCCTGGGAGCGCCTCCAGCGCCGCCCCCTGGCGCGCCCCGCGCGCCTGGGAGGGGGGGGGGGTCCAGCGCCGATCCAAGACATCTGCGCGGAGTTCCTGGGCATGGGCTTGGGATTCTGCCATCTGAGGCCTATGGTTAAGTCGGGCCCGTCCCTCTACAGGGGGAATATTCAACATGATGGACCCACGAACCCGGAAAGGGATATAGACATGTGCAGCATGGTCACGTTTTCACGATACCCAACTGGGCGACACCCCACGAAACATCCCACGAGACACCCCGCGAAACATCCCACGAGACACCTCACGAAACATTCCACGAGACACCTCACGAAACACTCCACGAGACACCCCGTGAAACATTCCACGAGACACCCCGTGAACAGGCAACCACTCAACCAGACACACCACGAAACATTCCACGGGGGTGCGACTGTGTGTCGTCGTGCTTGGGTGTGGTCGTGCTGGGGTGTGGTCGTGCTGGGGAGTGGTCGTGCTGGGGAGTAGTCGTGCTGGGGGGTGGTCGTGTTGGGGGGTAGTCGTGCTGGGGGTGTGGTCGTGCTGGGGGGTGGTCGTGCTGGGGCGTTGTCGTGCTGGGGCGTGGTCGTGCTGGGGCGTGGTCGTGCTGGGGCGTGGTCGTGCTGGGGTGAGGTCGTGCTGTGGTGAGGTCGTGCTGGGGTGTGGTCGTGTTGGGGTGTGGTCTTGCTGGGGTGGGGTCGTGCTGGGGTGGCGTCGTGCTGGGGTGTGGTCGTGCTGGGGTGTGGTCGTGCTGGGGTGTCGTGCTGGGGCGTGGTCGTGCTGGGGTGTGGTCGTGCTGGGGTGTGGTCGTGCTGGGGTGTGGTCGTGCTACGGTGGGGTCGTGCATTTCGCTCGAGACATCTTTCCGAAATTCAGCGAAATCCTAGAATAACAAACGAATTAGTCGAGACATCCTCGAAATTCCTGCGCGCGGCACGCGCGAGACATCCTTGGAATTCCTGCGCGCGGGGCGCTTTTCCGCGTCGCGGTCGGCTCTGCAAAACCAGCGTTTCGCTCGAGACATCCTCGACAAATTCTGAAAACAAGCGTTTCGCTCGAGACATCCCCAACTCTGCAAAACCAGCGTTTCGCTCGAGACATCCTCAACAAATTCTGAAAAACAAGCGTTTCGCTCGAGACATCCTCAAACAAACTTCGCCGGCCTCCTTCGACTTCGATATTTATCAGGGAAAAATTTCGCCGGCCTCCTTCAAGTTGGGCACGGGGGATTATGTTTACATACTAAAAGAGAACCCTGGGCCTGAGCCCTTTCCGGGAAAAACAGTCCAACAATTAGTCAGGGGACTATTTTTCGAGCATTTTTGAGCATCCTTTGGGTATTTTTCGAATCTGTTTCATTGTTCGTCCAAAATCCCCCTCTAGGGGGACAGGCCCGACTTAAGCCTATGGCCGATCTGTCGGCGGTGCATCGCCGACTCCTGGTCAGTGTTCCCTCCTCGAGAGCCAGTCCTCCCCGCTCGCCCTTCCCCCCCTCGTTCGAGGGAGCGAGGCCTGAGGATCCAGCATCGAGGCTCGAGGGGGGGCGGAGGGCCCGAGGATCGAGGGCCGAGGATCGAGGACCGAGGATCGGGGGTCGAAGCTCGGACGCCGAGGCTCGAGGTCGTCGGCCGCTTCTGGCCCCCCTCTCGGGGCCTCGAGGCGTCGGCGCCTCGGGCAGGGCTGTCGGCCACGCCCGCCTCGTGCCCGAGGGCTTGGCCCGGGATGGCGAAGCACGTGCAGCCGACCCCCCTGTGCCCTCCCTCGTTCAGGAGCGAAAGTCGGGGGTGGACAGGACCCCCAACAGTGACACGTCGATTAGTGAATTGTCCGTTTTCGGTTCTCGAGAGGGCGCCGTGGCCGTTATTTTCCAGGCTTGCGCCCGCCAGGTTTGGGCCTCAGGTCGTTTTCACTAAACCACGTTTTACTAAAGGGGGGTCTGTCCATCCCCGAGAAAGAAGGGCGTACACGTACACGAATCCACGCTGGCTTCGGGAGTGCGCATTGCCCGAGTGTTCGTACCACGCGGCCAGGGCCGCGGATCGTGGGGCCGTGTTCATGTACATAGCGGGGCGCGTACGTCCTTTGTGCCCTCCCTCGTGGGCGCGACACGCGGCCGCCTCCGCGGCCCCCTTGGGGCCGCGGCCCGCGCGCGCGCGGGGTTCTTTTCCCGCGGATACGTTCCCCGCGCGGAGCACCTCCCCGTGCCGCCGCGCGCGGCTCCGCGGCATCGCACATCCTGCCCCCGCAGCACGCCGGCCGCGCGGCCCCGCGGACGCGGAGCCGCCCGCCGCTCGCGGGGCCCCTCCGTCGGGCAGGAGCTGGGCTAGGGGGCCACCTGCGAGCCCTACCCCTACCCCCCACGATTTCTGAGGGGGAGCGTGGGGTTCGCGTCGCTCGGGAGCTCCCGAGCGAAGTGAACCCCACCCACCCCCTCAGAAATCGTGGGGGGTAGGGGTAGGGCTCGCAGGTGGCCCCCTAGGGGAGCTGCCTCGTGGCCGGGCCGGGGCTCGCCGCGCGGCCCTGGCGGACCCGCGTTGGCACACGCATGCGGCGCGGAGGCGCCCACGGGTCGGCGGTGACCACAAGGGGCGACGGCCAGGGTCGGCGCCGACGCCTCCGCGGTGCAGTCCTGGCCGTGGTCCTCCTGCCCCCCTCCTTCCAGATCCCCTCCCTCGTCCCTCCCTCCAGAGCCCTCCTAAAACAGGGCTGGGATCGGGATGAATCGCTCCAGAGCGTTCCGGAGCGCTCTCAGAGCGTTCCCGAACGCTCTGGAGCGGCCGCGGCGCCCAATACACCCTCCAAACCCGCCGATCCTCGGAGACTTCGAGTCATCCCGATCCGATTTTGTCTCGATCTTCGCGTCGTTTTACCCTCCCTCCAGAGCCCTCCAGATCCCTCCAGATCCCCTCCAGAGCCCTCCTTCCCCCCTGGCGGCGGGTGCAGGTTCAGCCGCGGCAGCGAGGTGGCGTTCAACTGGCTGCTCGGGGGCCTCGGCGGCCGCCCGCTGCTGAACGCGCCGCTGGACCCGCGGCGCGCCGCGCCCCCGCGCGCGCGCGGGGGGGCCTTGGAAGGGAGAGGCGGAGCCTGCAGCCTCCTCCTCCTTCTCCTCCTCCTTCTCCTTCTGCTCCTCCTTCTCCCCATCTCCCCCTCCTCCTCCTCCTCCTGCTCCTCCTTCTCCTCCTTCTCCTCCTCCTGATCCTCCTCCTCCCATCCTCCTCCTCCTCCTCCTCCTCCTCCTCCTCCTCCTCCTCCTCCTCCTCCTCCTCCTCCTCCTCCTCCTCCTCCTCCTCCTCTTCCTTCTCCACGCCTCCGACCACAGGCCGCTCTGGTGGAGAGCGGGGTCCGCCGTGATCTATCCTCGAGCACGACTTCTCGGGAGGGGCATCTCGTGCGCGGGCGGGTTCGGGTGCAGGGGGGGGGGGAGGGCAGGCGGCACGGGCAGCAGCGGGAGCGCGAGCAGCTGGAGGCCGCAGCCAGTGGACCCGCGGGCAGGAGCCCCGGGAAAGCCGTGCTCGGCAGCGGAGCCCACCGCCAGGGGAGCCTTCTTAAGTTCCGGAGCCTTCCAGCGTGCGCGGGGCGCTCTGCCGCACCCGCTGGCAAGAGCCCTGGTTCTCCTCCCTCCTCCCTGCCGCTGCGCACTGCCACATGCAGGCCGAGAGGTTGACACCAACACCAAGATCGGTGGTGTGCCTCCACCGAGAGAAGAGGATCCCGATCTCGGTGATGGTGGTAATATTCTGGCTTCCGAGGTGGCCGAAATATTGCCACCACCACCGAAATCTAGGATCATCTTCCCCCTGTGGAGGCAGCCCCCTGGGCTGGTGTTGGTGCCAATCTCCAGGCCTCCAAGATGATGCCGATGCGTCCACGAGGTGAGTTGCAGAGAAGATTAGACAGCAGAGGCGGCCGCGCCTCCCGAGGCGCAATCGTGCTGCTGCTGAAACTCGAAGAGGGGATCGCGAGGCGCACATTGTCCGGACGCGGCCTCAGCACGAGTGGCGTCGCGCAGCACGGGCTGCGGTGCGCAGGCGCAGTTCCGCGGCTGCTGCACGCCTCTGTCCTGCGAGCGCGGCTGAATCCCCTGGCTCTGCCTGGAGTGTCTCACGAGGGTTCCTGCAAGCTGGGCTAGAATCATGGACACTAACGCTTGCACCGGGCACCCTGGCCACAATTGTCATGGTCAGCGGTTTTGCACGATGTCCGAGGCTCTGCTCATGGCCCGGCCGCGTGGCCGACAGCATGCACCCCTGGAGTCGAAGCTGTGTCACCTGCTCTCTCCCCGTCTCTTTCCTCCCGCGACCTCTTCCCGGAGGCGGAGCGCGCCGGCTTGCCTTCAGTCGCACGTGTCCCCCTGCAGGAGGAATAGTCAAGAGACAACATGATGGACCCACGAACCCGGAAAGGGATATAGACATGTGCAGCATGGTCACGTTTTCACGATATCCAACTGGGCGACACCTCACGAAACATCCCACGAGACACCCCGCGAAACATCCTAGGAGACACCTCACGAAACAACCCACGAGACACCTCACGAAACATTCCACGAGACACCCCGTGAAACATTCCACGAGACACCCCACGAACAGGCAACCACTCAACCAGACACCCCACGAAACATTCCACGGGGGTGCGACTGGGTGTGGTCGTGCTGGGGTGTGGTCGTGCTGGAGTATGGTCGTGTTGGGGTGTGGTCGTGCTGGGGTGTGGTCGTGCTGGGGTGTGGTCGTGCTGGGGTGTGGTCGTGCTAGGGGGGTGGTCGTGCTGGGGGGTGGTCGTGCTGGGGCGTGGTCGTGGGGCGTGGTCGTGCTGGGGTGTGGTCGTGCTGGGGGGTGGTCGTGCTGGGGTGGTGGGGGGTGGTCGTGCTGGGGCGTGGTCGTGCTGGGGCGTGGTCGTGCTGGGGCGTGGTCGTGCTGGGGTGTGGTCGTGCTGTGGTGAGGTCGTGCTGGGGTGTGGTCGTGCTGGGGTGTGGTCTTGCTGGGGTAGGGTCGTGCTGGGGTGGGTCGTGCTGGGGTGTGTCGTGCGTGTTGGGGTGTGGTCGTGTTGGGGTGTGGTCGTGCTGGGGCGTGGTCGTGCTGGGGTGGGGTCGTGCTGGAGTGGGGTCGTGCTGGGGTGTGGTCGTGCTGGGGTGGTCCGAACCCTGTGACTTATCGATCGGGTCGTGCTGGGGTGTGGTCGTGCTGGTGCTGGGGTGTGGTCGTGCTGGGGTGTGGTCGTGCTGGGGTGTGGTCGTGCTGGGGTGTGGTCGTGCTGGGGTGTGGTCGTGCAGGCAACCACTCAACCAAGGCGGTGTGCTCGTGCTGGGGAGTGGTCGTGCTGGGGGGTGGGCGTGCTGGGGGGTGGTCGTGCTGCGGTGTGGTCTGGCTGGGGGTGGGTCGTGCTGGGTGGTGGTCGTGCTGGGGCGTGGTCGTGCTGGGGCGTGGTCGTGCTGGGGTGTGGTCGTGCTGTGGTGAGGTCGTGCTGGGGTGTGGTCGTGCTGGGGTGTGGTCTTGCTGCGGTGGGGTCCTGCTGGGATGTGGTCGTGCTGGGGTGTGGTCCTGCTGGGGTGTGGTCGTGCTGGGGTGGGGTCGTGCTTGGGTGGGGTCGGGCTGGGGTGTGGTCGTTCTGGGGTGTGGTCGTGCTGGGGTGTGGTCGGGCTGGGGTGGGGTCGTGCTGGGTCGGGGTCGTGCTGGGGTGTGGTCGTCTGGGGTGTGGTCGTTGGGGTGTGGTCGTGCTGGGGCGTGGTCGTGCTGGGGTGGGGTCGTGCTGGAGTGGGGTCGTGCTGGGGTGTGGTCGTGCTGGGGTGGTCCGCACCCTGTGACTTATCGATCGGGTCGTGCTGGGGTGTGGTCGTGCTGGTGCTGGGGTGTGGTCGTGCTGGGGTGTGGTCGTGCTGGGGTGTGGTCGTGCTGAGGTGTGTTCGTGCTGGGGTGTGGTCGTGCTGGGGCGTGGTCGTGCTGGGTGTGGTCGTGCTCGGACATCCTGCCAAAATTCCAGGAAATCGTACAAAAACAAAGGAATTAGTCGAGACATCATCGAAATTCCTTCGCGCGGGGCGCTTTTCCGCGTCGCGGTCGGCTCTGCAAAACAAGCGTTTCGCTCGAGACATCCTCGGCAAACTCTGCGGAGCAAGCGTTTCGCTCGAGACATCCTCAACACACGAAAAAGTGGCCCGCACCCTGTGATTTATCGATCGGGATTTCAAAAACAAGCGTTTCGCTCGAGACATCCTCAAATTTTAATTCGCCGGCCTCCTTCGACCTCGTTATTTATCAGGGAAAAAATTCGCCGGCCTCCTTCAAGTTGGCACCGGGGGACAGGGTTTACCCACTAAAAGAGAACCCTGGGCTCATGCCCTTTCCGGGAAAAAGGGTTTGGCGAGGATTTGTCTGACTACCTTTGACTATTTTCGATTATTCTTTGGCTATGTTCTATCTTTCTTCCAACATCCGCCTGTAGGAGGACCTGCCCGACAGAAGGTTTGCCCTGCTTGATCAGGCCTGCTCCCTGCCCCCCCCCCTGTCGGCTCCTCCCCTCGCTTCCCAGGGCCGCTTGGGGCCGTCTTGGGCATCTCGGGTGATCTCTGGGGGCACTTCGGCCGTCTCGGACCGTCGGAAGGCCGAACAAAAAGCAAATGCCACAACCCTCGGGGGTGGACAGACCTCCTACCCTGACACGTCGATTAAGGCATTGGCCGTTTTCGGTTCGCGAGAGGGCGTCGCGGCCGTCATTTTTGCAGGTCCGGGTCCGTCGCTTTCGGTCCCAGGCCGCGTTCTTTAAGGGGAGGTCTACCAAAGGGAGGTTTGTCCACCGCCGAAACCCGTCAAAAACTCATGGGGAATCGCTAGTTTTTGCGTCTTCGGGCCTTCCTGGAGGCCCTCTTGGAGGGCGCCGAGGCCTCGGGGTCTGCCAGGGGCTGCCTCCACCTCCGGGAAATCAATGATTGTTGCTTCTTCGGGCCTTCCTGGAGGCCCTCTTGGGGGGCGCCGAGGCCTCGGGGTCCGCCTGGGGCTGCGCTCTCACCTCCGGGAGGGGCCTGGCGGCTCCTGCATGAGCCCGCCCGCGGGGCCCGGCGGGCTGGTCGCAGCGCTGAAGCCGCTGCTCACCGATAGCGCGTGCCACGTGCTCGCAGCGTGCTCGCAAGCGCCCGAAGAGCACGTGCCTGCATCGATGCATGGTATCGTAGATAGGGGAACAAGAAGTGACATGAACAGAACAACTCGGAGGTCCGCGCGGATTTCTCGGATCCGCGCTGGACCCCCCTCCCTGGCGCGCGGAGCGCGCCAGTGGCGGCGCCGGGGGCGCCGCTGGGGGGCCCCAGCGCCGATCCGAGAAATCCGCGCGGACCTCTGAGTTTTTATGTTTATGCCACTTTTTGTTCCCCTAGTGAATCCCCCCTGGCTGGTCCAGGCCATTTGGCGAGTAGCTGTTCTGCGAGGAGTGGAGCGCGCTTCTCTGACGGCGCGGGCGGGATCGGGCATCCACGTTTGCATGGGGCATGTTTGCTATGGGATGCCACTCTAGCGCAGGTCAGCGGTGTCCCCAGAGATTCGACGCTCCAAAAGAAGAATTGGAGCGGCAGGTGTTTGGTAGTTTTCGGCCTCTGGGGGCCCTCGCTGGGCCCCGGGACCATCAAATAACGACTCAGGACGAACAACTGGCCCCAGGGATGTGATCCAGATCTCCAGGGCCCACGCATCGAATCAAATTCCAGCAGCTGGATGTCTGGGTCTACCAGGCTCGCCTCGTCTATTTCCCTGCCTCTTGTGCCTCAGGTTGTTTTTGCGGGCCTGGTCCGTCCTCTTCTTGCCTCCCCCTCATGTTAGCTCTTGCACTGCTTCGTGTTGCCGCAAGCCGCAAGGCCGTCCGATGTTCGAAGTTGTATAGGTTTGCGCGGTCATTCGCGGAGCTTCGACATTCGCCTTGTTTGAACCCCATCCTGGGGCCTACAGTCTGTTTCCCCTGTTCCCCGTCCTCTCCCTGCCTCCTCCCTCCTTCTCCTCCTCCTCCTCCTTCTCCTCCTCCTCCTCCTCCTCCTCCTCCTCCTCCTCCTCCTCCTCCTCCTCCTCCCCTCTTCCTCCTGCTCTTCTCCTCTCCCTGCCTCCTCCCTCCTCTTCCGCGGAATCGTGGTGTCCACTCGTCGGTGCCGGCCGGCCGGACGGCCACGTGGCCGATCGTCTGTGTTTTCGGCAGTCTCTCCTCCTCCTCCTCCTCCTCCTCCTCCCTCTTCCTCCTTCTCCTCCTCCTCCTCCTCCTCCTAGCCGTTCTGGCACAAGTTTTGTGCTTGCTGTCACTGACGCTTCAGAACGGCTGGGTGACAGCGAGTCATTCTGGCTCTCGGTTCCTCCAGCCACGTCCTGCCACTTCCAACAGCCGCAATGGTGCCGCCGCCGAAGGCCCTGCCTTGGGAGGAGCGCCCGTTGGCCAAGCGTGTTCGTTTCGCCGCAGGTGGCGACGGAGCGGACGCTCAGCATCGCGGGGGCGGTCGCCAGGCGATGTGGAAGTGCAGCTACGACGATTGTGGATGTGGAAAAAATCTTGCTAAGTGGTGGTTTTGTAAGCAGTGCAAGCGTGAACGTGTCGATGTGTCTGTGCGTGATGTACCTGCGCCTCGTGGGAGCTGGCAGCGGGGCCCTCCGCACCTGTCGCCAGCAGCCGTCACGGTCCCTGACACAGCGACTGAAGACGATGTCAAGCAGTTGCTCGCTTTGGCTGAGAAGTTCGGTGATTCAGTTGCAGCTTCTCAGTATAAGGTGTGGCTTGCAGCTAAGAAGGCCATGGAGATTCCACCCAAGCCCTTGGAAAAGCAAACAGAAGAGGCGCGCCAGCGTGTGCATTCCATCGAGCGCCGCCTCAAAAAGGAGATTGACGATGTCGCCAGGGCGAGGAAGTGGGTGTATGAATGCGAAGAAGCTATGGCCAAGCTCACTGCTGAGCTGTCCGAGGCAGACAAGGAGCATAAAGCCTTGGTCGAGCGGCTGCATCATGTGGTGCACCCTGATCCTCCTCGGTCTGTTGGTAAGCTCTGCCTTCGTGACATCCTCGACGGTAAGGAAGGGGCCCTCACCATCGACTACGGTGAAGGCATCCTTGGCCTCGACGCTAAGGAGTACGAGTTATCCGCCGACGACCACAACCAGTTCGAGGCCAGGAAGCGCGAGCTGGAGCAGAGTGTGGTCGCCATCACGAAGCAATTGTTTGAGAAGGTTCAGCAGTCTGTGGACCAGATCAAAGCCTCCCACCGCCAGCACATGTCCAAGCTTCGCAAGAGGAAGCCTGAAGAGACTTCCGTCCAGCCAGCTGAGAAGATCGCACGAGGCAACAGCCCCGCTGGAGCTCGGCCACCACAGGAGCTGGGAGATGCAGCAGATGGCGTTCATGAGGATTCCGCCAGTGGGGGCGGAAGTGCAGCCAGCAGCCTTTCAGGAGACCACGGGGGAGCTCATGAGGCTGAAGCGGCCCCGCATCCTGACGTTCGGCAGCTCGCACAGGAGCTGCTCGCCAACAGGATGCAGCCTGGGCCGCCTTCTCAAACGACCCCCCCCGACGCCTAATGCTCACGTGAGCAGCGTGTCGGGGGGTGACTTTTTGCACGTTTCACCTTCTATCGCCAGGCTGTGCCGTGTTCCCGCCCCCAAGGCTCCGTCCTTGAATTTTGGCAGTTGTCTCTGGGCCCCAGCTTGCTCGGATCTCGACAGTTTTGAATTGGTCGTGGAGACAGCTAACTGCACTGGTTGGAATGCGGCGAAAGCGTGGTTGAGTCGTACGACGGCTCATGTTGTGCTTGTTCAAGAACATCATCTTCTGGGTGATCTGGTTGGCGAGGCCTCTCAGCGGGGCCTCCGCTCAGGCTGGAAGTCCAGGATCGTCCCAGCGGCCCCAGGCATAGGGCTCGGGACCTCTGGAGGAGTGGGCATCTTCGTCAGGGACTTCTTGGGCTGTCATGACGTCTCGGCTAAGGTGGGCCCCACTCTGGTTCCTCATCGTGCTGCCTCAGCTATTGTTCAGATCCCAGGCGGAGTCTCTATCCTTGTGGTCTCCGCGTATCTCAGGGACTCCGAGGGCCTCTCCGAGTCCAATCTGGGTATTTTGTGCAAGCTTGGTGCTGAATGATCCTCTTTTCTTGGTCCGTTCATCTTGGGTGCGGACTTCCAGATGGAGCCTGACGTTCTGGCTTCATGTGATTTGGTCTCGGTGCTCAGTGCCAACCTGGTCGTGCCTGAATCCAGGGGCACCTGCGCGGGCACGAGCAAGGAAGGAGTCCGCATGCTCGACTATTTCCTGGTTTCCAGCGGGCTCCCGCAGGCCGTGAAGGCCACCCGTGTCTGCTTGGAGGCGGCCACCAAGCCGCGCAAGCCCGTGCAGTTGAGCTTCTTCCCTCAGCTGGCCAGTTTGCAGGCTTTGGGGTTTGTTAACCCTCCCCCCGTCCCGATAGAGCCCCCTATTGGCCCTGCCCCTGCCCCTCAAGACTGGAAGGATGTCTTAGACTGTGCGTCTTATGGTTTGGGGTTGGTTCGCAACCGTGCCCCCAGAGAGTGTTTGCAGCGTCACCTTAATATGTTATATAAGCTGGCTAACACGGCGGAGAGAGAGAGCTGGCCGCTAATCGACAGTGTGCACTTCCTGTTTTAGGCACCCGTGGCAGGTTGCCCAAGCTTGCATGGCGCTCTGTTTTGGATAAGGATAGGCGCACTTCTCGTCGGCCTGATTTGTACGGAGTTCGATGTTTGGAGAGCACCCTGCGCATTTTCTGCTCGAACCTCGGCTGCGACGTGAAGGGCTCGGCCCTCGACTCTGACAATTTCCTCCACCCCCCCGACATCATAGCCGACAGCATGGGGGTCTGCCAGGGCAGCTGGGATAAGGTACAACATTTCGTTCAACGATGTATGAGGTCTAATCCTCCCTCTTGCCGTGGGAAAAGCAACCTGTTCAACTCGACCAAGGGCGACAGTTCAACTGGTTGTATTCCTCGTGATGATCCTGTTGGGGCCGATGTTTTAGAAGGTTTGATTGTTGATGGTGCTAGTATCCTGGACGAGGTTTCGGAGTTCCTGGGTGAGTTTTCCATCAAGCAGCGCGATGTGGCGAACAAGTCTTGGAAGTCTTGGATCCTGGAAGGTGTTTCGAACGGTGCCCGAAGAGCCCACTGGTGGACCGAGGAAGTCGCCCCCTGGACCCCATGTTCTACTCTTTCGGCTAAGGGCGTTGTTTTATCTGATCCCCAAGCTCTTCTTCATTCGGAGGCTGCTCGTTTCAGTGGGTTATGGAAGGCCACGTTGGAGCCCCCCAAGCAAGAGCCCATCGAGTATCAGGATCCGCTCCCCTTCGAGTCGCCCGACTTGCTGAGAGAAGTTGCCATGTCGTGCCCCACTCGCACGGCCACCAGTGCCGACGGCTTCCATATGCGCCACTATGCCTCGCTCTGTGATGACGCGCTGGTGGCGTTAATGAGTATTATCAGCATTATGGGGGCGTCCTCCCTTTTGCCCCACCACCTGCGTGCCATCATGGTTGCGCTTCTGCCCAAGCCTGCTGGAGGTTGGAGACCCATCGGATTGTTTAGCTCAGCGTATCGGTTATGGGGCAGGATGAGGAGACTGTACGCAGTCCAATGGGAGGCCAGGTTCAATAAATCGTACCTCAGTGCAGGAGCTTTCACTGGGGCTGGGAATGTTGTTTGGAGGCAAGTGGTGCGTTCGGAACATGCGACGAGCAGGAAGGGTAAGAAAGGTGTTGCGTGCTCTGTGTTATGGGACCTCCACAAGCTTTACGAATCTATTAGGCTCGATATTCTACAGCAGAGGTGTGACGACTTAGGATTCCCTTCTCCTATTTCACGACTCTGCATGGCGGCCTATAGAGGCCCACGGTTCATCAACATCAGCGGGATCGTGAAGGGTCCCTTTTTCGCCTGGCAAGGAGTTATTGCGGGAGATTCCTTTGCCACTACTTTTGTGAGGATCTATGCCATTCCCACGATCGACCTGCTGCCGCAGAAAGTCCGCGATGCCCTCGATATCTACATCGATGATTACGGATTGCAAGCTACGGGGTCGGCCAGATCAGTCGTCGATGACATTGTAAAGGGGGCCACTCAACTGTATTCGGTTTTGTCGGACGATATGCAGGTGGTGGTTTCTGAAGATAAGGCGTCTGTGATCTGCTCCGACCAGGCTGTCGGCAACAAGATCAGGTCACTGTTGGAGCATGTGGGAGGACCCTCATGTATTTCTTCTGCTGTGAATCTAGGAGTTGATGACGCTGCTGGTCGGCCCCGACGGCAAGCTGGGCGCGGCCGCAAATTTTCTGGTAGGTGCAAAGCTTTCAAGCAGAGGGTCGCCCGACTCAAGAGGTTGAGAGGCACCCTGGGGCAGCGGTATTGCAGACAAGTTTTCACGTCGGGGCCCCTTGCGGGCGTCACGTACGGATCGGAGGTCCACGGAGTTTCCGACTTCGAGCTCCAGGGGCTCCGCCAGGGGCTCGGAAGGGTCCTGAAACCTTCCGCTGGCATGAGGTCCCTCACGTCCCTGCTCATCCTTGAGAGGGACCCTACTGCTACCTATGCTGTCGCTCCTGTCATTCGTTACAGCAATGAGGTCTGGGCCAACCAGGTTAGGATTTTCAAGTATCCCCTGGATTTCAGGTTTCTGCACGAAGCCTGGGAGACCATCTTCATCAGGGATCCTGACGGTAAGGACCTCTCGTGGCGTACTGCTGTTGGGCCTTTGGGGGCCATGAAGCTCTCTCTGCAGCGTATCCACTGGGGTATGAAGTCTTTCACTGAGCTCATTAATGATTTCGGGGGAACTATTGGGCTCACGTCTCTTTCCCCCTCCCTGGTCAAAAAGCTTTTGGTTGAAGGGGTCCTCCGCCAGCTGCAGGGAGACTCAGGCCAGGCGTTCGGCGTTGGCAAGCGCTTGTGCTACGATGTGGTGGAGGCCCAGCTCCACTCTAGCAAATTCACGGCCCTCGAGAAGGGCAGTATCCGCGGGCTTAGCTGTGGGGCGACCTGGACCAGGGACCGTGCGATCGCCTTGGGCTACCAGCTCGACTCCGATCTCTGCCCTTTGTGCTTGGCTGCCTCTGACAGCCTCATGCGCCGCCTGTGGTTCTGCCCCAGCGTTCAGGAAGATCGCGACGACCTTGTGAAAGATCGGATCCAGCAAGATGCTCGGTCGTGCGATCTTTCTGATCCTGCTACCCTCCTCCTCTATACTAAGGGTCTGTTCCCGCGCCCAGGTGACTCGGTTCCCCGTCCTCGTGGTGAAGGGGTACCCAGACCAGGTGGGAAGGAGAGCCTGATAAGGTCGATACGGCGGTCTCGGGTCATATATTCATGGACGGCAGCTGTCAGAGACACATCATTAAAGAGTTATCCAGAGCAAGCTGGGGTTTTACAGCCCACGCAGACGACGGTTCTAAATTGTTTAGTGCGTTTGGGCCTATTTGGGCCCCCCCTCCCCCAGACCAGCCAGGCAGGGGAGTACGGGTCCCTCGAAGCCTCCTCCCAGTGCCTTGTAGGCCCCTCTACTGGGTACTCCGACTGCCTCAACGTTGTTCGTGCTCACGGTGGGCCCCCCGCCATTAAGCTGTCCTATAAGAGGCCTTACGCGGGGCTCATGTTTTCTGGCTTTTCTTCGTGGTGGTCGGGAACCCTCCACAAAGTCAAGGCCCATGTAGTGGACCCGGATGACCTGTCCGACAGGGGCCGTTTTTTTTTTTTTTTTTTTTTTTTTTTTTTTTTTTTTTTTTTAAAAAAAAAAAAATAAAAAAAAAACAAAAAAAAACATGATGGACCCACGAACCCGGAAAGGGATATTGACATGTGCAGCATGGTCACGTTTTCACGATACCCAACTGGGCGACACCCCACGAAACATCCCACGAGACACCCCGCGAAACATCCCACGAGACACCTCACGAAACATTCCACGAGACACCTCACGAAACATTCCACGAGACACCCCGTGAAACATTCCACGAGACACCCCACGAAACATTCAACCAGACACACACGCACCACTGCGACGTCGTGCTTGGGTGTGGTCGTGCTTGGGTGTGGTCGTGCTGGGGAGTGGTCGTGCTGGGGAGTAGTCGTGCTGGGGGGTGGTCGTGTTGGGGGGTAGTCGTGCTGTGGGTGTGTGGTCGTGCTGGGGCGTGGTCGTGCTGGGGCGTGGTCGTGCTGGGGCGTGGTCGTGCTGGGTGGTCGTGCTGGGGCGTGGTCGTGCTGGGGTGAGGTCGTGCTGTGGTGAGGTCGTGCTGGGGTGTGGTCGTGTTGGGGTGTGGTCTTGCTGGGGTGGGGTCGTGCTGGGGTGGCGTCGTGCTGGGGTGTGGTCGTGCTGGGGTGTGGTCGTGCTGGGGTGGGGTCGTGCTGGGGCGTGGTCGTGCTGGGGTGTGGTCGTGCTGGGGTGTGGTCGTGCTGGGGTGTGGTCGTGCTACGGTGGGGTCGTGCATTTCGCTCGAGACATCTTTCCGAAATTCAGCGAAATCCTAGAATAACAAACGAATTAGTCGAGACATCCTCGAAATTCCTGCGTGCGGGACGCGGCACGCGCGAGACATCCTCGGAATTCCTGCGCGAGGAGCGCTTTTCCGTGTCGCGGTCGGCTCTGCAAAACCAGCGTTTCGCTCGAGACATCCTCAACAAATTCTGAAACCAAGCGTTTCGCTCGAGACATCCCCAACTCTGCAAAACCAGCGTTTCGCTCGAGACATCCTCAACAAATTCTGAAAAACAAGCGTTTCGCTCGAGACATCCTCAAATTTTAATCCGCCGGCCTCCTTCGACCTCGATATTTATCAGGGAAAAAATCCGCCGGCCTCCTTCAAGTTGGCACCGGGGGACAGGTTTACCTACTAAAAGAGAACCCTGGGCCGGAGCCCTTTCCGGGAAAAAAAAAAAAATTGGTAATGGTGCTGCTGATGAGGCTGCCAAGGCTGGTCTTGCCACGCATCCTAGGCCCACGCACGCCCAACTGACAGACCTTGCGCAGAAAATCAGCGTTGCGAAGGCTGTTTGCCGCCTGGCCGCTCGGATTTTGCCGCAGTGGCCCCGTCTCGACCTCAGCGGGGTTGAGCTGGCCAGGCCCCCTAAGAAAATCAAAGTGAAACCTGGCACGGAGTTTGAGCATGTGTGGGAGTGGTGCCGCTCCTATTGGCGTTGTGGCGTTTGCTTGCGCACGAAGCATCCCACTCCGTTTTTTTTGTCGGTAGTTCAGGCAAGCCTGCATGTGAGGGTTGTTCTGGCGTTATTCCCGACACTTTGTGGCAGGTCTCGGCTCTCGGACACAGGCTTTTATCCTTCCAGTGCAGCGATGACTCGCCGCTGTTCGTTTGTGTCAGTTGCAAGGCTGTCTCGATCCTGGGTCCTTTGGCTCTCCTCGGTAAGCAGTGCGGACGCCCAACCAGGAACAATGCTGAGAGATGGAAGTGCAGAATCTGCAAGGGTCGGCACCCACGACTTCCTGGTGTGACCGTGGAAATCTCACCAGAAGTTGTGGATGCACACCCTGGCTCGCAGGAAGAAATTGTCGTTGAGTCGTCGTCCGTGCAACCTGCGAGCCAGGAGCTGCAGCAGATTAACTCTGTCGTTGAGTCTTCGTCTGTCGATACTGCTGCTGCAGCAATCTCAGCGAGTGGCCCAAGTGGCCCGCGCTCCTGTTGGCATGTTAAGCGCCCGTGCAGTTTCGCCCGCACCAGTCTTATGCAGGATGGCGCCGTAATGCCGTTCACGGGAGATGGGCAGCAGCGTGAGGAGGTCGTCGACCAGTCGTCTGTCGTGCAGGTCGTGGTTGCTACTGCCACTCCCCAGTTGTTCCACTCGACCCCTGCAGACCAGGGGTCGAGGATCCGCCCCGCGTCTGTTTCTGGTGCCGAAGCTCGGCCCTACAAGTTTGCTCGACGCGCCGCCAATTGTGCCGAGTCAGTGCAGCAGGCTGTTAATTCTTTCCCCTCGGCTCCCTCCAACGAGAGTGGGGCGAGGGGCCGCGAGCTGAGCTGTGAGGATGGCGCGGAGGGTCCTCACGCTCTCACGGTGAGCGCCCAAGGGAATTCCCAATGCCCGTCCCCAACTTTTGATTCGGATGGTTTCGAAATCCACGGTCTCAGAGCGCCTTCCCACGTAGGGTCGTATCAATGTAGTGTCTTGTTCCACTCGACCCCTGCAGACCAGGGGTCGAGGATCCGCTCCGCGTCTGATTCTGGTGCCGAAGCTCGGCCCAACAAGTTTGCTCGACACGCCGCCAATCGTGCCGAGTCAGTGCAGCAGGCTGTGAATTCTTTCCCCTCGGCTCCCTCCAACGAGAGTGGGGCGAGGGGCCGCGAGCCGAGCTGTGAGGATGGTGCGGAGGGTCCTCGCTCGAAAGCTGCTCGCGTGAGCTATGAGCCCAGAGGTGGCTCGAACTAGCTCGTTTTTTGTCGGGGCCCGTGGGTTGCTGCCGAAGTCAGCCACCGCATGAGGTCACCGCTTGGGTCCTAGCCTGAGAACAGGCTAGGAAAAGGTCCAGGTGAACAAAATCCTCCTCCTCCTCCTCCCCCTCCTCCCTCCTCCTCCTCCTCCTCCCTCCTTCGCCTCCTCCTCCTCCTTTTCCTCCTCCTCCTCCTCCTCCTCCTCCTCCCCCTCCCCTTCCTCCTCCTCCTCCTCCTCCTCCTCCTCCTCCTCCTCCTCCTCCTCCTCCTCCCCCTCCCCCTCCCCCTCCCCTTCCTCCTCCTCCTCCTCCTCCTCCTCCTCCTCCTCCTCCTCCCCTTCCTCCTCCTCCGTCTCCCCATACCGGTGTGATTTATCTTCTCTGGCAAGTAGCGCAGGCGCCCCCGAGGTTGTGAGCCTTGTTTCTCACTATTTTGGAACTGCCCGCATTTTCAGCTCCATCCGCCCTTTTCTGATTCCCTCGCTTTCGGAGGCTGTTGGTGTCGGACTTCCTGTTCTCCAACAACAAATTGTCGCCCTCCCCACGCTGTAGCTTGCAAGACTAACACTTTCGAGGACGTCCGACCGACCTCCTCTTCCTCCTCCTCCTCCTCCTCCTGTTCCTCCTCCTCCTCCTCCTCCTCCTCCGCCTCCTCCCTCCTTCTTCACCCTCCACCCCTCCCTCATCCTTTTCCTCTTCTCTCCTCGCCGCGGACTCCCGCCCTGCGCCCCGGGCGCTCCGTGCTCGACTGGCAGCAGGGAGAGACTCCGCGGTGCCGTGCGGCCGGAGATCCCCGCTCGACGCGCGCGATGCGCTCGTTCCGAGGCTGGGATTTGTGGCTCACATCTCCTCATATGTCGTAATCCATGGGAGCTCTCCCAGGCGGGCAACCGTAGACAACCCCCCGACGGGAGAGGTGAGGGGAGGAGGGAGGGAGGGAGGGAGGGTGGGGGGGAGGAGGAGGAGGAGGAGGAGGAGGAGGAGGAGGAGGAGGAGGAGGAGGAGGAGGACAAGGAGGAGGAGGAGGGAGGAGGAGGAGGAGGAGGAGGGTAGGAGGGGGATGAGGAGGCGAAGGAGGGAGGAGGAGGAGGAGGAGGGAGGAGGGGGAGGAGGAGGAGGAGGAGGAGGAGGAGGAGGAGGAGGAGGAGGGACAATGAGGAATTAGGAGCAAGCTGGAGGAGGTGTGGGATTGGGTGGCTGAGGTGGAGGCCCGAGGAGGAGTGGAGGAGAAGGAGGTGGGAGGAGGAACAGATGGACGATGATTGTATGATTAATAATCGCTATAAGCGTACTGAACATCATAATAACAATACCAATGGTATTACTACTTTTTTTGTTTTGTCATTTTTTAATTGCAGTACTGATAATCATGATGCTGCTGCTGTTGTTGATGATGATGACATTGTTGATAATGATGGTGCTGGTGATTATGATGACCATGATGCTGAAGCTGATGATACTGGTGGTTGTGATGAAGATGAGTGATGTGGAGGAATGGTGATGATGATGACGGCGATAATGCTGATGATAATGATTATGCTGCTGATGATGATGATTATGCGAAAATGGATGATACTGATATTCGTGATGATGATGTGCTGATGATGCTGATGATGCTGATGATGCTGACGATGACGATGATGATAAGGATGATGATCACGATGATGGTGCTGATGATGACGATCATGATGATGATGCTGATGCTGCTGCTGCTGATGATGATGCTGCTGATGCTGCTGATGATGATGATGATGACGACGGTGGTGGTGGTGGTGATGAGACGAGTGGTGGTGATGATAACGATGAAGCCGATGCTGCTGCTGATGATGGTGGTGTTGATGAGGGGACGGACAAGGAGGAACCATATGTGGAGGAGAGCTTGGGATAGTGGTAAGCGGAGGGTCTTGTTTCGACTGACTTTGCCCCCGACTGCAGGTATGATGAGTGCGTCGTGTGCCTTCGGGCCAACGGGAGCACTGTCTTCTGCAAGCAGGCAGTGCTGGAGGAGGTCCTTGCTGCTGCCGCTCTCGCGCGCATTTTTTGTACATTCTTTGTTGTTAGTTGTCCTTGTCGCCTGCGAATCCGAGCTGCTAAACCGTTAGTCTTGTTGGACCCCGTATATCCGCCCAGGCTCTCTCGCCTCGGCGCTGGCTGCAGTTCCTTTGAAATTGAAGCTCACGCTCAAGCGTTTCGGTCTACCGCCCAAACCGGCCCCCAGCACCAACAACTCTCCTGTGCGACACTTCCTTACATTTTACTCGAAGAGGCCCTGGCCAGAGAAGGCCCGTACCTCGGGAAGGGCGCTCTCGCCTGAGACGTCCTCGCAAATGAGCACCACGATGGGGGTCCTTCAGAGCAGTCTTGCCGCTACTTGTGGATGCCAGGATGGCCGTTTCGCTTGAGACTTCCTTGCACTTAAATGCCACAAGGTAGTCCTTCAGAACCAGGTTGCCGCTACTCGCGGATGCCAGAACGGCCTTTTCGCCTGAGAGGTCTTCGCAATTCAGCACCACAGGGAGGTCTTTCAGAGTACCTTTCATGCTACAAGCGGCGCTCTCGCTTCAGACATCTTCCGAACAAATGGGAGGAGCACGGCAGACCAACATAGCTGAACGCTTCGGCGTCCTTTCGCTGGGGACATCCTCAAACATCTGAGATGTTCTCGACATCGTTTTGATCTTGCTTTCGGGGGCCAATGCGTCAGACCAGCACGGCGGACCAGCACGGCAGACCAGCACGGCAGACCAGCACGGCAGGCCAGCACGGCAGGCCAGCACGGCAGACTTGCACGGCAGGCCAGCACGGCAGACCAGCACGGCAGGCCAGCACGGTAGACCAGCATAGCAGGCCAGCACGGGAGACTAGCACCGCCGACTAGCACCGCAGACCAGCACGGCAGACCAAGCAGGCACGGCAGGCGGCCCGACGCCGTAAATGTTCCAAGTCATGCGTGAATGGTGCGTCGGTCAGGACGGCGGAGGTCCTTTAGTTTTAAGTCGGGCGTGTCCCCCATACAGGGGGATTTTCTACGACAAATAAGAAATACCCCACAGATGCCCCCAAAAGGTCAAACCATACTCAAAAAATAGTCTCCAGACTATTTTGGGACTATGTTTTGATTATTTTCAGGCTTTCTTTTTTTGTTTTGTTATTTTTATTTTTATTTTTTGTCCCCCTGTATGGGGGACAGGCCCGACTTAACCTTAGTGCGCGCGGGCAGCGCCAGCCAGCATGTTGGTGAGCAGGGCCCCGGTCGTCCGACCTGCTGGGCGTTGGTGAGGCGGCCCCGCGGTTCGCCTTCTCCGCGCCTGGTCCGCGGGGCGACCGAGGCGTCCGTGACCCCCACGGAAGCTCTCGGCGATGTCGCTGCTATCCGACGCTCGCAGTTGCACCACCGACCACAGTGGGCTGGTCCCTCCCGCCCCTCCCTCCTGCCTCTTCTCTTCCTCCCCCCCCGCTCCCCCTCCCACCTCCTCCACGTCGATTTGCCTTCCCCTCTCCCTTGTCGTCCTCCTCGTCGTCCCCCTCGTCGTCCCCCTCGTCGTCCTTGTTGTGTCGTCGTCGTCCTCGTCGCCCACGTCCTCGTCGCGCCGTCGCGTCTTTTTGTCGCCCGCTGCCCCCAGCCCCCGCATCCTCGTCCGCGTCGTCGTCGTCGTCCTTTTGTCGTCGTCCTTTTGTCGTCGTCGTCGTCGCCGCCGCCGTCCTCGTCCTCGTCGTGGTTCTCGTCGCCGTCGCCGCCAGCCATCTCGTCGCCGCTGCTGGCGGCGCCGTCGCCCTCGCCGTTGCCAGCTCGCTCTCGCCGCCGCCGCGGGTCCGCCGGCGGGGGCGCCGCCCTTCGGGCCGGCGGAGCGCCTCGCCCCCCCCCCCCCTCGGCAGGTCGCCTCGAGGACCTCCATGTGGGAGGGCTGCGAGGCGAGGCCGCCCTGCCGCCCCGCCGCCGACGTCGTCGGCGTCGTCGTCGGCGGCGGCGTCGCCGCCGCTGGTGCCGCCGCGGTCGCCGCCGTTGCTGCCGTCGCCGTCGTGGCCGACGTCACCGTCGTCGCCTCCGCCGTGGCCGACGTCGTCGCCTTCGTCGTCGAGGATGAGGATGAGGATGAGGAGGAGGAGGAGGAGGAGGAGGAGGAGGAGGAGGCGGAGGATGCGTCGGCGCCGCCGTGGCCGCCGTCGTCGCCTTCGTCGTCGAAGATGAGGGGGCAGAGAAGGATGATGATGCAGACCAGAGCTACTGCTTCCCACTTTCCTTATTTCTGCTTTTCAGTTCGCCCTGCCTCTGCCTTCCCTCTTTGGCCTCCCATCCGATCCAGCATGCAGCATGCCACTCACAGCTAGCTTGTCTTGGGGAGGCGGAGGCGTGTAGGTCTTCGCATATTAGAATGTCTGTGTGCGTGTGCGTTGGGGTGGGGCGCGCGTGTTCATGGGGGAGCTGGAGGATCCCCCCCCTATGCCCCCCCCAGTAGCTGCAAATGCGAGCACGAGCGAGCTGGTCGACAGGCCTGCGTCCAAAGTTTGCGAGCTGGTGTGGCTTCTAGTCCGCGGGACCAGCTTCACGAACTTACGGGGGGGCCCAGAGGATGTCCATGACAGGGTGAGGCGGGAAGCATGGTGGCACCAGGCTTGGGCACTCCCTCCGCGCCAGAGAAGCGCAGGAGCACAGGAGCTTGGGCTGGGCATATCTGTCCCTCTCCCGTCCCATTTCGTTCCTTGTTCCTGGTCTTTTGTCGTGTCTCCTTGGGCATGAGCATTTGTTTGGGCTGCGTTGTGGTCTACTGTAGAGTCGGCCGCTCGAAGTCTTCGGCTTGCTGTGCGTTGCTGGAAGAAGAAGGACGGGGTGCAGGAGGAACATGACGAAGGATGTTGATCGCGGTGATGATGGTGATGATGATGGCGTCGATGCTGATGATGGTGGTGATGATTGTGATGATGAGGATGGACGGTGATGCGGATGCGGAGGAGGACGGGGGAGATGATGTTGAGGATTGTGATGATGATGAGGGTGATGATGTGGATGATGATGCTGCTGATGCAAATATTGATGCTGATGATCAAGGTGAGGACGGCGATGTGTATGACAGTCGCGATGCTGATATTTGCGATGACGGCGATGGTGGTGATCATGCTGGCGATGATGATCAAGATGTTGACGCTGACGTTAATGATGGATATGGTGATGATGACGATGATGCGGCTGATGATTTTGATTGTTGTGATGATGGCGATGAGGCAGCAGCTGATTATGATGGTCTGATGTTTAGGCTGCTGGCGTTGGTGATGATCATGCTGATGGCGACAGTGACGATGATGATGACGATGGCGATGGCGCTGCTGATGATAATGATGATGAGGCTGATCATGCTGTGATTGTGATGATGCTGATTGTGATGTTGATGCATTGATGATGGTAATGATGTTTTGACGCTGATGATACTGATGACGATGACGATCATGATGCTGATGATGATGGGGATGCTACTGATGATGATGAGAGGATGCTGATGGCGATGGTGATGATGTTGATGATGATGTTGACGGTACTATTAATGATGATGATGATGATGCTGCTGATGATGATGATGATGGTGATGATGACGATGCCGATGACGATGGTGATGATGATGATGATGCTGATGATGATGATGATGATGATGCTGATGATGATGATGATGCTGATGATGATGATGATGATGATGATGATGATGATGCTGATGATGATGATGATGATGATGATGTCATGATGATTCTGATGATTACGATGCGGATGCTGATAATGATGATGATGATGATGATGATGATGATGATGATGATGCTGATGCCGATGATGCTGCTGATGCTGCTGATGATGCTGATGATGATGCTGATGATGATGATGATGCTGATGATGATGATGATGATGATGATGATGATGATGATGATGATGATGATGATGATGATGATGATGATGATGATGATGATGATGATGATGATGATGATGATGATGATGATGATGATGATGATGATGATGTGATGATGATGATGATGATGATGATGATGATGATGATGATGCTGATGATGATGATGATGCTGATGATGATGATGATGATGATGATGATGATGATGATGATGATGATGATGATGATGATGATGATGATGGTGGTGGTGGTGGTGGTGGTGATGGTGGTGGTAATGGTGATGGTGAAGAGGAGGAGGAGGAGGAGGAGGTGGAGGAGGAAGAGAAGGATGTGGAGGATGAATTTGAAAAGGGTGGCGATCGCCGCCGCCTTGGAGGGGCTGCTGGAAACGCGAGCGCAGTGGATCGGTCTGTGAGGAATGTGGCAGAGATGCGGAGGCGCACCGTCTGGTGCTTCGCTCTGGCGCATCCGCGCCCCGCTGAGGCAGCCAGACAGTGGATACTGTATAGTGAATTTACTTGGTTTTAGGGTTTTCACAAATGGTCGCAGCCACACAGAGGGCGTGCGTAGCGACGCCCTAAATGCTCGGTCTCCAGTACTTCTACGTGGCGGCCCCGCAGGCACGCAGAGGGCACGCGTGGCGACGGGAGCGTCGCCACGCAGAGTTTCTAAAGACCAAACATTTTGAAAACCAATTGTTTCCACTACTAAAGTATGCCAAGACGGTCTGGTGAGTGCGCGGTCCCGTGAGAAACTCTGTTTTGAGGGAGGGTGTCTCTGGAACGCCTCTGTGTCTCTCGAGCGCTGGGCCCAGATGCGGACGGTCCGGTCGGGTTGTCGGGGATCGGGCGTCGCTGGGTCGTCTGGTACATGGCAGCTGCTGAACCCCAAAAAGCTGTCGTGGAGGGGGAGAGGAAGGATGAGGAGGGGGAGAGGGGGAGACAGGGGGGTGAAGAGTCAGGTGACCGCCCCAGTCCTTCCATCGCAGCCTCTGGAGTTTCTGCCCTCCGCCAGCGATGTCTCCGGCTGGAGGTCCTCGCGCCGACGACAGCGGAGGAGGCCGACACCGACAGCTACGACCTACGGACTGCGCGAAGCTCTCTCTTCGAGCCTGCCAGCTCGTCCAGCGGAGCCTATTGCCGCCGCGTCGCCGCGTGCCCTCATGACCGGGGGGGGGCGGAGACGTGGGCGAGGAGTACGGGGAGGAGTAGGAGAATAACGAGCAGCAGGAGACCGAGGATTAAGAGAAGGAGGATGAGGAGCAGGAGGACAAGGAGGCGGAGCAGGAGGAGAAGGAGGCGGAGGAGGAGGAGGAGGAGGACGAGGAGGACGAGCAGCAGGATAACGAGGATGAGTAGAAGGAGGATGAGGAGCACGAGGAGAAGGAGGCGGAGGAGGAGGAGGAGGAGGAGGAGGAGGAGGAGGTGGAGGAAAAGGAGGATTAGGAGGAGAGGGAGGATGACCCATAACTTCTCTCGTCGTGGTAGAATCACGGCGGGAGTTATTCTGGGCAGTTCTCGGGCTCCGGGGGCCCTTGCCACGCCCAGGGGTCGTAACAGAAACGGCCCAGGATGGAAAATTTGCCCTGGGGAAGGGGTCGGGAACTGCGAGTTTCACTTCGAAGGTCTGAGGAGGAGGAGGAGAAGGAGGAAGAAGAGCAGGAGAAGGAGGATCTCTGGCACTCGATGAGCGCGCGTTGTAATTTAGGCGACCGCTGACAGCGAGGGCAGACCCGTGACCAGCACGGTGGGATAGATGTGTCAGCCTGCCTTCGAAGGCTGGTGGCGTGAAACATCGAAAACATGATCGACCCACGAACCCGGAAAGGAAAACAGACATGTAACGCATGGCAACGTTTTCAAAGACACCTGATTGGGTGACGGGCAAATGCAATGCTGAGTGTATCGATCTTGATGTACCTTGTCGAGGGCTATGCTGTGCTGCACCGTGCTGAATTGCGATGTGCCATGCCGCGATTGTGCTCTACAGCGTCGTGGATCGAGTCCTCCTTTGCATCCGAGTCCTGACCGAACTGATCTGGATCTTAAGCTCGAGCTGCCTGAACACATAGTAGCTGCCCCAGAGCCAATTGACAGGGGGGCATGCCAGGAGGACGCGCCGCGAAACGTCCCAAGGGACGCGCCAGGCGACGTGCCAGGGGACGTGCCATGGGGTCGCACCGCGGGACGTGCAAAGGGGACGCGCTACGGAACGTGCCAATGGATGTGC
Source organism: Prorocentrum cordatum (assembly GCA_963575745.1). NCBI lineage: Eukaryota > Dinophyceae > Prorocentrales > Prorocentraceae > Prorocentrum > Prorocentrum cordatum. The sequence continues at coordinate 85,119 of CAUYUJ010016763.1, read as the reverse complement.
CACGGGAAGTGCCAGGGGACGCGCCGCGCGACGTGTCAAGGGGACTCGCCAAGGGACGCCCTACGGAACGTGCCAAGGAACGTGCCAGGTTGCAATGCTGAGTGTATCGATCTTGATGTACCGTGCCGAGGTCTGTGCTGTGCTGCGCCGTGCTGACTTGCGATGTGCCATGCCGCGATTGTGCTCTATAACGTTGTGGATCGAGTCCTCCTTTGCATCCGAGTCCTGACCGAACTGATCTGGATCTTGAGCTCGAGCTGCCTGAACACATAGTAGCTGCCCCAGGGCTAATTGACAGGGGGACATGCCAGGAGGACGCGCCGCGAAACGTCCCAAGTGACGCGCCAAGCGACGTGCCAGGGGACGTGCCATGGGGTCGCACCGCGGGACGTGCAAAGGGGACGCGCTACGGAACGTGCCAATGGATGTGCCACGGGATGTGCCAGGGGACGCGCCACGCGACGTGCCAGGGGGACTCGCCAAGGGACGCCCCACGGGACCAGCCACAGAACGTGCCAGGTTGCAATGCTGAATGTATCGATCTTGATGTACCGTGCCGAGGTCTGTGCTGTGCTGCGTCGTGCTGACTTGCGATGTGTCATGCCGCGATTGAGCCCTACAACGTTGTGGATCGAGTCCTCCTTTGCATCCGAGTCTTGACCGAACTGATCTGGATCTTAATTAAGCTCGAGCTGCCTGAACACATAGTAGCTGCCTCAGAGCTGGTTGACAGGGGGACATGCCAGGAGGATGCGCCGCAAAACGTCTCAAGGGACGCGCCAAGCAACGTGCCAGGGGACGTGCCATGGGGATGCACCGCGGGACGTGCCAAGAGGACGCGTTACGGAACGTGCTGGGCACAAGCGTTTCGCTAGAGACATCTTGTCAAAGTCCTCATGCTAAACATCCGCCTGAGCGACCTGGACAAATGCAAACAAGCGTTTCGCTCAACACATCCTCAACACATTCTCATGCTAGACATCCGCCTGGGCGAACTGGACACGTGAAACAAGTGGTTCGCTCGAGACATCCTCAACACATCTTCATGTGAGACGTCCGCCTGGGTGACCTGGGCACGTGAAAACAAGCGTTTCGTTCGAGACGTTTTCAACACATCCTCATTCTAGACATCCGCTGGGGCGACCTGTACGCGTGAAAACGAACGTCTCACTCGAGACATCCTCAGCACATCTTCATGTTAGACATCCGCCTGGGCGACCTGGACACGTGAAAACAAGCGTATCTCTCCAGACATCCTCAACACATCCTCATGCTAGACATCCGCCTGGGCGACGAGGACGCGTGAAACCAAGCGTCTTGCTCGAGACATCTTCAACAAATACTGGCGCTAGACCTCTGCCTGGGCAACCTGGAGGCGTGAAACCAAGCGTCTCGCTCGAGACATCCTCAAGACCTGGGCACGTGAAAACAAGCATTTCACTTGAGAGATCCTCTGAATTCTGGTCCCCATGAGAGGAAAATCTATAACACAAGCGTTTCGCTCGAGACATCCTCAACAAATTCTGAAACACAAGCGTTTCGCTAGGGACATCCTCAACTTTTAATTCGCCGGCCCACCTCGACCTCGATATTTTTCGCAAGAGAAATTCGCCGGCCCACCTCAAGTCGAAACTGGGGGTAAACCATCTAAAAGAGAACCCTGGGCCTATGCCCTTTCCGGGAAAAGGGGGCAGGGCGACAATGAGCTCGCCGAGGGCATTGTTGGAGATTGTTTCTTAGTGTCTGGCGATAACCTGGGTTATCGAGCCCGCCCCTTCCCAAAGATAACCTGACCTTGTCGGTTGTGCAGGTTCGAAGGAGGGGCTTGCGCAGGGAGCTCACACGGTGCTACTTCCGCTGCTCATGGTTACTTCAAGCAGTTCCATGATTACGCCGCGCAGGATATCATATTCCCCCCGCCAATTGCTTGCTAGCTGTCCGCACATGCTCCTAAGCATTCTCAGACGGCCGGCTCCGACATCTCCGCAGCAGGAGACGCATTACTGGTGCGCGCACATACGTGGGGCTGCCCAAAGCGAAAAGGCAGCACGTCCCCCAAGGGTAACCCGTGTTATCGCTCACACATCAACAGACTATCTTTTGATTCATTATTTTTGCGGATCGGCGCGGGCCCTCGCACCCCCTCTCCATGGAGTATATGTTTGCTGTTTAGGGCGCCTTTTTCAAGCAGGTGGAGTAAGCGCGGGGGCCCAGCTTCTCCATAGGATTCTCCATGGGAGCGCTGTTCCTAACAGTCGCACTAAGCAGAGGTCCGGAGCCAGACCCCCCCTCCATCCCCTCCCTTTCGCTCAATGTCGAAACGCCGAATGAGGAAACTTTGATTATGCATTCAGTGAGCATGTGCTCTGCCTTCAGATCGTCCGATTGCCTTCAGGGGCGTCCCTCCAAGAGGCCGCCCCGCCTCTCAGAAGCTCCCCCCTGCCCTCCAGGACAATTCCTCAGAGGCCTCTCAGAGGCAGAGGCGACGAGGGCTCCCTTCGAGGCCCCCAGAACGGGGTCTTTGATGCACCAGGACGTGCCCCCGCGAAAACTGCAGGGGTGTGTCGGAGCATCCTGCATCATTCGTGTTCTCCAGGTGGAATTTGCCAGAGTCCTGCTCAGCAGCGCCCTGGTTGAGGAGGCCCTGAGCACCACGAGGTGCCAGAATGCCCAAACAACGTCCAAGATCCTCGAGAGCTTCGATCCACCTCATGGGTCTCAAGTGCGCGCCCAGCCCCGCTCGAGAGAGCCCTTTCGGGTGCCTTAGAAGGAGGTCCTCGTCCTGCGCGCACCCTCCCTCCGACCCCCAGCGTCGTCGGCCAGTTGCCGAGTCGTAGAAACTTTGGCTTCCTCCTCCTCCTCCTCCTCCTCCTCCTCCTCCTCCTCCTCCTCCTCCTCCACTCCCCTCCCCTCCAGGAGGAGGAGGAGGATTATCGGAAACAGGAAAATATACATTACCAGTGGCGGGCTGCTCTTCAATCCAAGGACTTTTTGAGGGTCGGGGGCGACCTCGGGGTGATGTGGTGTATACTTGTTTCCCCGTTTTTCTGGGAGAAACAACAAAGATGTATACACCAGGTTCCCGTATACACCAGGATCCGCTCTTTTGTGCGAGTTTCAGTGCGGGGCCGAAAAAAAGTGTCGGTGTATAGAGTGCGGCTCCGTAGATTAGGATTTTGCAGCTCTGTGTGAGGCGCGTCCGTGAGCCTACTCCGTCCTCTGGAGACCCGCGTAGATCTCCAGGGATCTCCTGGATCCTTGAGGGGCTTGCTGACTCCTGCCCGCCACCATCACCTCGGCCTTACCATAAATCTTACGCCGATCTGTTGGATGCCGTCCAGCGCAAGATGGTGGGCATCTTGATGAAGATGCGTCCAGGCGCCGGTGAGGCAGCTGAGACGTTAGCGCCAGCGGCGTCGCAAGTTGACGAACGGCTCGGCAGCAAACGCTGGCCTGTGGAGCCATCGTTGGGCCAGGTCAATGACAAATTGGCACTCGCACGCCTTGCGTGGCCATGACGCCTGCGCATGGTCCGGCCCGCTGTTTCGTTTTCGGCCGCTGGGCACATTTGCAGCGGCTGGGAAGAGTTTGCGCGCAACGAATCCAGAATCAGCACCCGCGCCTACCGGGGCTACGTCCACAGGCGGTTGTGCGATGGCCTTGAGAAGGCCCAGCAAGCTGCCCGTAATCGTCAGTTCTCTTCTCTGCCTTCTCTCTCTTCTTGCTCCCGCCTCTGCCTTCTCCTCTCTCTCCTTCTCCGTTGTCCTGCTATGAATGTTGTGCCAGGACGCAGCTATGAATCCTCAGTGCTTTGGGTGCCCTTTGATCAGGCACGGCTGTCCTCACTCCCACGAAGGTGTGAATGGACATAATTCGTAAAGGCTGTGCCCCCATGCCGCCGGTCTCCCTTTCTTAGGACGGGACTTACCAGAGCTGTGTTGGGATGTCTGGACGCTGACGTGAAGCAATGTCGGGACCTTCACGCGAGGGCCAATATTCATTTACGAGGGCTTATGGCTTCGGTGGCGCGAACATAGGGTAATTCACTATGGTTTATGTCTTCGGTGACGCGAATTTGGTGTAATCTACAAAAGGTTTGTGGCCTCGGAGACGCAAACATTTTTTTTATTCTCTTGCACAGGGTGTCTAGAGCTCCGACCACTTTATTTCGGCACCGCACCCCCCCATCATCATCATCATCATCATCATCATCATCATCATCATCATCATCATCATCATCATCATCATCATCATCATCATCATCATCATCATCATCATCATCATCATCATCATCATCATCATCACCATCATCCTCACCATCATCACCATCATAATCATCATCATCATCATCATCATCATCATCATCACATCATCATCATCATGCGCCCCCTCCGTCTCAGCGCCCTCCCGCGGCTCCAGCGCCCGCCCAGTGCCCCCTCCGCCCCGACCACTTTATTTCGGCACCGCACCCCCCCCCCGCTCCGCCCCCTCCCCCGCGCCGTCTCAGCGCCCCCGCGCGGCTCCAGCGCCCGCCCAGTGCCCCCTCCGCCTCGACCACTTTATTTCGGCACCGCACCCCCCCCCGCTCCGCCCCCTCCCCCGCGCCGTCTCAGCGCCCCCCCGCGGCTCCAGCGCCCGCCCAGTGCCCCCTCCGCCCCGACCACTTTATTTCGGCACCGCACCCCCCCTCCCCGCTCCGCCCCCTCCCCCGCGCCGTCTCAGCGCCCCCGCGCGGCTCCAGCGCCCGCCCAGTGCCCCCTCCGCCACGACCACTTTATTTCGGCACCGCACCCCCCCTCCCCGCTCCGCCCCCTCCCCCGCGCCGTCTCAGCGCCCCCCGCGGCTCCAGCGCCCGCCCAGTGCCCCCTCCGCCCCGACCACTTTATTTCGGCACCGCACCCCCCCCCCCGCTCCGCCCCCTCCCCCGCGCCGTCTCAGCGCCCCCCGCGGCTCCAGCGCCCGCCCAGTGCCCCCTCCGCCCCGACCACTTTATTTCGGCACCGCACCCCCCCCCGCTCCGCCCCCTCCCCCGCGCCGTCTCAGCGCCCCCGCGGCTCCAGCGCCCGCCCAGCGCCCCCTCCGCCCCGACCATTTTATTTCGGCACCGCACCCCCCCCCGCTCCGCCCCCCCCCGCGCCGTCTCAGCGCCCGCCACCCGCCGCCCCTCCGCCGTCTCATCCCCCGCGCCGCTCAGCGCCCCCCCGCGGCTCTAGCGCCCGCCCAGTGCCCCCTCCGCCCGACCGCTTTATTTCGGCACCGCACCCCCCCCCGCTCCGCCCCCTCCCCCGCGCCGTCTCAGCGCCCCCCCGCGGCTCCAGCGCCCGCCCAGTGCCCCCTCCGCCCCGACCACTTTATTCTCTTGCACAGCTGTGCTCTAGAGCTCGGACATCTTTATTTTCGTGTCGTGTCGTGTCGTTCGTCCCCCTGGCCCCCCCCTGCCCCCCCCCGTCCAGGCTCCCCAGGGCAGCCCCCCTGGGCCTCCCTTCCAGGCTCCCCAGGGCAGCCCCTCTGGGCCTCGGACACCTTTATTTTCGTGTCGTGTCGTGTCGTTCGCACCCCTCCCCCCCCCTGCCCCATCCCCGCCCAGGCTTCCCAGGCTCTTGGGGAGCCACTGGTCCTGGTCCTGGCCTCCCTGGCCCCGCTGGCCCTGGTGTCCTGGACCCAGCCTCACCCCCCTGGCCCTGGCCACAAAAAGTGATCTCCTGGAGGAAGGAAACGAAAACTTCCTGTCTCCAGCAGCTCCTTTGTGCAAGAGCCAGGGCACGCGTGCCACTTGTTTATAAAGGTGTCTGGCATCGGGGGTGCAACTATCGCGTAAGTTACAAAGTGTAGTTTGCGAAGGTTTGTGGCCTCGGGGACGCACGCATGGTGTAATTTACTAAGATTTGGTCCTGGGGACGCGAATCTGGTATAATTTTCGAAGGTTTATGGCTTCGGGGGCGCGAGTATTCTATCGGGGGCGCGACTATTTTATAATTTACAAGGTTTTATGGATTCGGGGACGCCAGTTTCATGTAATTTGCGAAGGGTTATGGCTTCGGGGACGCGAATATTGTATACTTTACGAGGGTTTATGGCCTCGGGGACGCGACTATTGAATCATCTACGAAGGATTATGGCCTCGGTGACGCGAATATCATATTTTTTTTGTGTCCCACGCCCCCCTAGGAATTCAGACAAAGCGATCTGGGCGTGGTACAAAGGCTGGTTTGGGGCTCCCCCCCCTCGCGCGTTCAGCAACAATTGGCAGTAAGGAAGCAGAAAGCAGGACTGTAGCAGTGGAAACTGGAAGCTGCAACAGGAACAGGGAGCTGCAATCCTCACCCTCGCAGCTTGGTGGCTCCGCAAGGGGGCCGGCGGATATTTCATTAATCGCTGAACTCACCAGACCACGCTGAGACCCCCTTCCTCCCCCGGTAAGCACAAGCATCCTGTACGATCTCGCTTGTGTTTCACTTGGTAAACACTGTGCATTATGGGTGTGGGCCTTCTCTTCCGTTATTGCGAAGGACTTGCGGCCGGTGTCGCTGGCCCTTAATGGGGGACATCGACGACGACAGTGGCGGTGACGGCGGCGACGACGACGACGCTGACGTGGGCCCGAGTCCGCAGGGATGCTTCTTGGGATCTCTTGGGAAGGCTCTTGAGGGCCTCTGAGGGGTAGGAATTTTGGGGTCTCTTGGGAGCCTCTTGGGGGCCTCTCGGGGGCCTCTTGGGAGCCTTTTCGGGTGTCCTGGGGGCCTTTGGTGGGCTTCTTCTGGCCTCTTGGGAACCTTTGGGGGCCTCCTGGGAGCTAATCGGGGCCGAGGGCTCGAAATGTCTGTTCGGGTTCCCCGTGAAGGCACGCTCTTGGAGCCGTCTTGGGGGCCTCTTGGGCCGTCTTGGAGGCGGTTTAGGCGGTCTTGGGGTTCTCTTGGGATGTTTTGGAGCGCTCATGGAAGCCTCTTGGGCGTCTTGGGGCGATCTGGAGGGTTTCTTCGGCCGTCTTGGAGCGGCGGGAAGTGGAAAAGGCGAGAACGCGCAATTCATCAAACATCAACCGAAAGTCAAGGAGTTTTGCCTCTGGGGGCCCTGTCGGGAGTGCCTTTGGAGGCCTCTTGGGGCGTTTTGGAGGTCTCCTGGGCAGTCTGGGAGCGTGAAGGCGTTTTGGATCGATCGTTCGGCGATTGGGGGCCCTATTGGACCGTCTCGGGGGCTTCTTGGGGCACTTTTGGTTTGTTTTGGTGCTTTGTGCAGCCCCTGCACCCCCAGGGGGGGATGCTTATCTGACCCCTCCCCCCTGGGCCCACCCCCTCCAGACCCCCCCCCCGGGGACCTTCCCCCCTGGGCCCCCCCATCCGGGAGGGATCAAAGGAAAGGGAAGGGGCCCCCCTTCGGTTCGATTACGACATTCCGAGGTTTTTCTCGCGCTGACAGGCTTGAGGAGGGTGCAGGGAAAGGGGACGACGCAGACGACGACTGACGGAGACGACGACTCGAACAGACAAACCCCTCGCACACGCCGACAGGGTCGGCGGATGACGTTAGCATGGCAGGAGTTTCAAGTTGTATGATGTGCTGGTGCAGCAGATGGGAGGGAATGGGCACAAATGAGAAGAGAGGAACGTAGATGCCTCGACACCTGGGGCGACAGTCTCAGGCATGACACAGACTGGCATCACATTTTCGCATGCATCCCTGCCGCATTGACATTCGTTGAGAGGGCACCTGGAAGGACAGTGGCACCCTTTGCCGCCGCATCAGTTTTGTCGCTGCCAGGCAGCGCTGGTGGTGACCAGCCGTCGGCAGAACCCGCACGCTCGGACGAGCGCCTGGGTACTGTGGCCCATGGAAACAACTCCCGCGCACCCTGTCCGGGCCTGGACTCGCTTCCCCGAGCTTGCAGCGCCAGGGCCCCCAGGGCTCACGCCTGCCCTCCGAGTGTTCTCGGCACCCCCGCCTCAAACGCAAGCTGGCGCGTGGTGCGGAAGTTCTGTCCCCGAGAGCCTCCTCTTCAGGGTACCGTTAGATGGAGGAGGAGGAGGAGGAGGAGGAGGAGGAGGAGGAGGAGGAGGAGGCGGAGGCAGAGGCAGAGGCGGAGGAGGCGGAGGAGGAGGAGGCGGAGGAGGAGGCGGAGGAGGAGGGAGGAGGAGGAGGCGGAGGAGGAGGAGGAGGAGGCGGAGGAGGAGGAGGCGGAGGAGGCGGAGAGGAGGAGGAGGAGGAGGAGGAGGAGGAGGAGGAGGAGGAGGACGAGGAGGAGGAGGGGATCGGCTCAGGGGGGGACGCATCGACCCGCAGTCGCCCTTCCTCCTCGCCGAGAGGGGCCGGACAGCCCCCCTCCCGCCCGGGAGCGTCTGGATTTTCGCTGCCGGGTGCCATCTCCGATCCACCGGCGATGTATCGCCGATTCCAGCTTGATGTTTTCTCCCCTGGGCCGGTCCACGCTGACGCTCCCCCCGCTTCCTTGACCGCTGGCGCCGTCCAGGAAGATCGGCGCTTTCATCGGCATGATGTCGGGCTGCAGGTCCCTCGGCGTTGCCATGCAGCAGAGGACGGTCCGCGCTGCCTTGGGAGCAGCTGGTCTGCGCAGCGAAGGAGGAGGGAGGAGGGGGGGGGAGGGAGAGGAGGAGGAGGAGGAGGAGCAAGGAGCGAGGAGGGAGGAGGGAGGAGGGAGGAGGACGTGCCGAAATTGGGTGACAGCCGGGTCGAGCATTGCTCGACCCGACTGTGCATGCCGTCTCACGTTGGGCACCTTCCACCACGAACACTCGGGACGCCCTTAGAATGGTCGGTATCATTCCCCATCGTGGAACTTCCAGCTTCGCTATTCATGACCCCCGGCCGCTCGCACTGATCGGGGGGAGAATGCTGGGCGAGTCATCTAGATCAGACTTCTGCGGCCGCCATCGCCGCTGCCAGCTTCAGCATCGCAATGGCAGAGGCGGCTTCACTCGCCGTCCGCCGGGCTCTGCGCAGGATAGCTTATTGCAGAAGCCCCTACGGCCAGTTCCGCCGACCTTGAGAAGCGAACAGCTTTGTCGCAAGAGGTGAAGGGGGACGGTGAAAAGATATCAGGAAGAGGGGGAGTTAGGGAAGGAAAGAGAGGGAGGATCATGCAGGAGGAATGCGATGATGCTGCTGATGAAGCTGATGCCGATGATGATTCTGATGATGCTGATAATGGTGATGATGCTGGTGATGGTGACGATGATGATGATGGTGATGGTGATGCTGCTGATGATGATGATTGTGATGGTGGTGGTGGTGGTGGTGATGGTGACGGTGGTGATGATGCTGATGCTGATGCTGATGCTGATTTTGATGCTGATATAGATGATGACGATGGTGGTGATGATGCTGATGATGATGATTATGCTGCCGATGATGATGATGATGATGATGATGATGATGATGATGATGATGATGATGATGATGATGATGATTTTGATGCTGATATAGATGATGACGATGGTGGTGATGATGCTGATGATGATGATGCTGGTGGTGATTATGGTGCTGATGCTGCTTCTGATGCTGATGAATGAGATGACGAGGGTGATGATGATACTGATGGTGCTGATGATGATGCTGATGCTGATGCTGATGCTGCTGATGTTGATGATGATGTTTGTGATGATGATGCTGCTGATTCTGATGCTGATCGATATGATGACGATGGCGAGTGCTGATGATTGATGCTGCTGCTGCTGATGATGATGATGCTGATGATGATTACGATGATGTCGATGCTGATAACGACGATGATGATGCTGATGATGATGACGATGATGCTAATGATGATGATGGTGATGCTGATGATGACGATGACGATGACGATGATGCTATGAGGATGCTGACCATGATGCTGATGACGATGATGATGATGCTGCTGCTGCTGATGATGATGATGATGATGGTGGTGGTGATGATGATGATGCTGATATTGATTATGATGTTGCTGTTGTCGATGATGATGGTGATGATGATGAGGAGGCGGAGGAGGAGGAGGAGGAGGTGGCGATTGGGCGGCGACTGACGGCGTAAGAGGTACCCAAGGACATTCCCAAACGGCCCGAGAGGACTCCAAGAAGGCCCCAAGATAGCCCCGAGTGCTTGCGGATGAGTCCAAGACGCCCCAACAGGGTCCCAATGCGATCCACGACGGCACCAAGACGGTCCAAGAGAGCCTACAACTGGCCCCAGGATGGCTCAAGAGAACCCAAGATGCCTTCAGGAGGCTCCAATGACGCCTCCAAGACTGCCACATAAGACCCCGAGGGAACAAGAGTCCCCGACACGTGACATCAGTACACCAGAGCGACTCAAACTTCACATCTGCCCACCTGGCCCACGCATGCTCCAAGTGGCGCGAAGAAAGCAGCAGGCAGCGGCACGCGACCCCAAGGAGAGCTCAAGAGGCCCCGAGAGGTCCCCGAAAGTGCTCGAAACGGAGCGGAAGTCTTCGAACACTTGCGAGTGAGCGGGAGGAGCAGGAGGAAGAGGACGAGGATGATGATGAAGAGGAGACACAGGGCACACTTGAGCAGTCTATGGAGATGTTCCGCAGGAGGGGGGGAATTGTACTCCCGCCATCTGTGGCCACGCCTCCCCATCACGGCGCCAAGGCGGCCCACGAGTGACCCCCAGACGGCGCACCAAAGACCTTATTCTCGCGTGCTTCGGGGCTCCAGAGACGAGGGTCAATGCAGACGGGGGTCAGTCAGAGCGCCAGATCTTGCAGGATCCTGCAGAGCCAGGGGTTCATTGACCCGGGCTTGGGTCCAGGATCTTGCAGGACCTTGCGGCGTCCCGCAGGTTCCCGCAAATCCCGACTGACCCGCGTTTGGACTGATTCGGGTCAGAGGAGGAGGAGGAGGAGGAGGAGGAGGAGGAGGGAGGAGGAGGAGGAGGAGGAGGAGGAGGAGGAGGAGGAGGATGAGGAGGAGGAGGAGGAGGAGGAGGAGGAGGAGGGAGGAGGAGGAGGAGGAGGAGGAGGAGGGTCCCCGATGTTCTCGGGCGGAGCGGCAGCAGGTCAGGTCCGGTCCATGCGGCTGCTCGCCCAAAAGGCGCGTCGGCAGGCGCAGAGCATGATGAGTGGGTGCGCGCGGAGGGAGGGGCAGAGGACGCGCAGAGGGAGAGAGAGAGAGGAGCGCGCGACGAGCGAGGACGCGGGGCGCGAGGCGGGGCGAGCGAGGCCGGGAGGAACGACGAGGGGATCGACCAGGGAAGCGCGAGAGAGGGGAGACTGGGGCGGTTGCCTCCTGCGCCGCCTCGCCACGCGGGAGGCTTCATGCAGGGGCGGGAGCGGGGGGGGGGGCCATCAAAAACAGGTGGGGGGGATCGCGCGTTGCAGGAACGTGGCCTGGAGGGGGCCTTCACTGGCTTCTAAACTTCCCCCGTGGGCCCAGTAGATGCATTTCGGTAGCAGATCATAGGAACTTGTTATGCTCTCGCAATTCTGTCTTTAGCGTCGATTAGCGTCGACTAGCGTCTAGGAGTCGATGAGATAGCGCCGATGAAGCGTCGGTTAGCGTCGATTTAGCGTCGATTAGCGTTGAGTTAGCGTCGATATAGCGTCGCTTCGCAAGAGCCGACAAGATGGTATGGAAGAGTCTCATGAGTCGCCACCGCAGGCGCAAGATCGGCACCCGTTTCTTCACCCCCATGTCTTGAACGCGCGTGAGCCGCCCGAGTGTTGGCCAGAGGTGCCCCTGGCCCATGGGGGCAGAGCCCTTAGTGGGCCCGGAAACGGCAGGGCCGTTTTTTCACCGTTTCCAGAAAAATGCCACTCGAAAATGGAAACGGCGACTGGAAACGGCAAAAAAACGGCTCCAGGATCGGAACTGGAGCTGGAACCGGTCAAACAACGGCGACGGAACCAGTTAAAAAACGGCAAAACGGAACCGGCAACAAAAAACGGCAAAGCGGAACTGGTGAAAAAAGCGGCCCTGTCGTTTCCAGGGCCCATTAGGGCAGAGCCCCCCCCCCAGCCCTTGGCATCGCTCGGACGCGTGCATTTTTCCTTCGGCGAGGACCATCGAGGAGCATCCTTGATCGTTTGGCGAAAAAGCCACGCGCGAAACCGAAGAAAACACAGGGAATGGACGTCCGAGCGATGCCAGCAGCCAGGCTCCGAGGGGCCGCGCGGGGCGCGAGGCGCTATGTGTATGGGGGCACCTGGTCCGTGGGACCGCGCCCCCCCGCTGGACTCTCCCAGGCGTCGCGGGGCAGCCGCCGGGCGGGGCCAGGACGAGGATACAAATCTCAGAGGAGGGTACATCTCAGGAGGGGGAAAAAACACACACAGACACAATTAATCGTCGATTTCCAGAAAATATGGGAAGTGGGGGGGAAGACAGAAACCCAGCAAATATGGAAAAATATGGGGCGTCATTTTATTTGTGTGTATTTATTTGTGTGTCCCTGTGCCCCTTGAAAATCTCAGAGGAGGAACATCTCAGAGGATATATTTCAGAGGAGGAAGAATCTCAGACGAGGATGAATATCAGAGCAGTGTCGTGCACGACACTTCCTTCGTTTTCCCCTGTTTTGGGGCCTCCGGGGAGGCCGTCGTCGCCACCGCCAGGTTCGCCTCGAGATCTCTGTCAGAATTCACCCCGGGAGAGGTCTGGGGAGTAGCGGTCTCGGTACCATTTGGGTCCCCCAAGGACGAGGATAAATCCGTTCCACAGCTTTCCAGAGCTCTTTGGACGATCTTTCGTGCTCTTTGGACTATGTTTGCTCTTCGGGAGCGGTCCGGAGCGCTACGGAAGCGGTTGCGGCGCGCGGCACATCCTCCAGGTTCCGCCGGATCTCAGAGATCCCTCAGTCGAGCCTGTCCGATTTTGTCCTGGCCCTGTCGGCGGCGAGCGAGGAGGAAAGTGAGAAGGAGAAGACCTTTTCAGAAGGCGGCGGGACTTCTCAGAAGCTCTCGCGCGTTTTTTTTTTTTTTTGTATATGTGTGTGTGTGTGTCTTTGGGGAAGGCTAAGGGAACTTCTCAGAAGTCTGGGGACTTCCGAGCCTTCTGAGAAGGCCTTCTCCTTCTCATTTCCCCCCCTCGCTCGCCACCGACCCTGGCTTTGTCTCACAGGCAGGGTGCTGAAATAGTGAGCAGGAGGCCACGTACGTGCGAGCCCTATAGGCCCTACAACCCACCACTCCACGACTTCTACGTGGGGAAGTGGGGCCCTACCGAGCGAAGTGAGACCCAACTCCGGAGGAGCAGGAGATAGGAGGAGGAGGAGGAGGAGGAGGAGGAGGAGGAGGAGGAGGAGGAGGAGGAGGAGGAGGAGGAGGAGGAGGAGGAGGATAGGAGGAGGGATAGGAGGGGAGGAGGAGGAGGAGGAGGAGGAGGAGGAGGAGGAGGAGGAGGAGGAGGAGGAGGAGGAGGAGGAGGAGGAGGAGGAGGAGGAGGAGGAGGAGGAGGACAGGAGGAGGAGCAGGAGGAGCAGGAGGAGGAGGAGGGGCTCTGGTCCTTGGGCCGGCTCTTGGGCCTCGGCCAAAGGTGCCTACTCGTGGCCCCGAGGCCTTCCCGCGGCCCGAGGAGCCCCTTCTCTTGGTAGCGCGGTGGCTGTGCGCGCCGGTCGTTGAAGGGGAGGCGTTCTCTCCTCCGTCCTCCTCCTCCCCGTCCTCCTCCTCCTCCTCCTCCTCCTCCTCCTCCTCCTCCTCCTGGTGGCTGTACGCGCCCGTCGTTGAAAGGGAGGCGTTCCCATCTGCTTCGGGCGCCCTTCTGGTTCAAGGGTCGAGAGGCTCTCCCGGGGCTAGGTGTGCTTCAGGAACAACCGAGCTGGAGTTGGAGCCTGGATGTACATCACAATAACCAAGATAATCGTGACTGCAACTTTCCAAGACGTCAGAACATCAAAATAGATCAGGCTGTGGAAATTCACGAGCAGAAGAGATACTCCCAGTAAGATCAAGATCAAAGTCAGATCAAGAGGTTTTCCCTCCTCCCTTCACTCCAGGGGGCGGGCGGGAGCCCAATCTGCTTCCAGCGCCTTCCTGCTTCATGTTCTGCCCCCTTCTTCCGACCGACGTGTGTTCGGATGCAACTCCTGGGAGGTGAAATACTGATTTTGCCCTGGTCCGAAGTCCGGCTGAATCCGGTTTCATCCCGCTCAATCGGGCTCCCGCTTAATCCGGCTTGATCCCGCTGAGTCCGAGGCCCACTCCGGCGGAACAGCTCCCACATGGGGCTTGATCCTCCTCAATTTTTCCGACGAGAACCTCCCATTAGTTGCCTCCTAACGTGTGCCCTGGTGGCCGGGACCACCTCTCTGCGGCAGCACCCAGTGCCCGCGCAGCCCCGGCGTGCCCGCGCCGCGGCCGGCCGCTCCCCGCAGGGACGCCGCCGACGACGCCAAGATGGCCCTGGAGAGGCCCGCTGCTGCTGCGGCGCGGGGCCCTGCTCAGGAGGGGGAAAACACACGCAGACACAATTAATCGTCGATCCCCCGGAAAAATGGGGAAATATGGGAAGTGTGGGGGAAGACGAACACCCCCCAAAATATGGGGAAATACGGGGAATCCTTTGATTTGTGCGTATTTGTTTGTGTGTCCCAGGACCCCTTCACCTGCTTCCGTGCTGCGGGGGGGGGAGGAGCTCGAGGATCGATGGGGTCGTCGAGCATCGAGGGATCGTCGAGCATCGAGGGGTCGTCGAGGATCGTCGAGGGCCGTCGAGGGTCGTCGGGCGCCGAGGGTCGAGGCTCGAGGATCGGCGAGGTTCGTCGAGGCTCGAGGGCTCGTCGAAGATCGGGGGATGGAAAGGCGGTCGGGTGTGTGTGTGTGTGTGTGTGCTGTAATTAGGTGTCCTCGGCCAGGGTGCCCCCAGCTCTTCGCTCTGTTTCAGAGCCCCTGGGGTTAAGTCGGGCATGTCCCTCTACAGGGGGGACATTCAAAATAATCCAAACATGGTCTGGGGATGATGTTTCAACTATTTCTGGCTTTGTTGTAACACACCAAATTATGTTTCTTCCAACATCGGCATGTAGGGGGACGCCCGACCTAACCCTGTGGCCTCCTGGACCTCGTGAGGGGTGCCATGTGGAGGCCTCTGGTGGCCTCCCTGGAGATCCCGGGAGCACCGCCGCCAGCGGCACCTCTTGCAACACCCGACACGGAGGGGGGGGGTGGATCAGAAGGCGAAAACCTACTCCCACCCCCAGTCCCGACGCCCATCCCCGAGCCGGCGATTCCAGGGGCCGGGGCGGAAGGCGTTTTCTCCATCCCTGGGCTCCGAAAAACCGTCCCCACCCCCAGTCCCGACACCCCTGATCGCGGGTTCGGAGATGGGGTCGGGATTAAATATAAAGGGGGGGACGTTTTCGCCTTCTCAGTGGAGGGACGGGGAGATGAGGCGGAGCGGCTTGCGCGCGCGACGACGCGCGCGTGTGCACTTCGTCCCCGCTTTCTTTGCAAGGGACTATTCAGAACTTGTGATTTTTGATGAACGAGTGTGCGCGCGTAGTTTTTTTGGGGGCAGGCGATGAGGGGGGGTGGATGCCGGCGTGGCTGGGATTGTATGAATTCGTATTTCGGACGGACAATGGGGAAGAAGGAATATTCCCATGTAAATCGCAAGACGAAAAGGTGAGCAGTTAAGCCTGGGGGGAGGTAGATCCTATTATTCTCTTTTAGAAAGGAGAATTTATGTGATGCAGCACATGTGGTGCAAGTCGCCTGTCACCAGTGAGTTGTTAATTCCACGAAGTCGCCAACCTCCCATGCTCGTGCAAACATCCCACCCGCCCACCCGCAACCTGGTTTGCAGAACCCATGCGGCGACGAGGGCTTCCTAGCACGTCTCGCAGGCCGCGCTGGCGCGCGGGCGTTTCAGTGCGAGTCTGTGATTCGTGCCGTTCTGGCCGCTCGGCCAGATCCAGGGGGCGGCCTGAGAGCCGCCCGGAAGCTTTCTGGAGGGTATCCCAGATTTATGGAGTGTTTGTGTTTTGCTTGGGGGGATTGCGTCGCACACGCCTGGCGGGCTTCCTGCCGAGATGGCGGAAACGAGATGTCAGATGTCTCATGAGCTCTCGAGGGGTATGGTCCAGTCAGACGGTCCTCGGCTTCGCTCTGAAATCTGCGATTGGAGAGTTTTCGATGTTATTCTGCTGCTGCAGCGTCGGTCGTGGAGGAAGAGCGCGGAGTGTAGGAGTCGCTAGGCGCGGGTGGATGGGTGAGCGCGCGAACGCGCCAGATGGCCTCTCGTGCAGGCCTTCGCCTACGACGAGTACGGTCAAGGCCCCCTACTCAGCGCATCCCCGACGCGTAAAGCCGTAGAGTGGGGCAGTCGAGGGAGCTGACGCGCTGTCCTCAGAGGCAGCAGTGGTCAAGAGCGACCTCAGTGGTCCCCCACCCCGTGCTTTTCGCTTCTGGGGTTCCTGCTCGGGCCTCTGAGCAATGGGGAGGAGGAGGAGGAGGAGGAGGAGGAGGAGGAGGAGGAGGAGGAGGAGGAGGAGGAGGAGGAGGAGGAGGAGGAGGAGGAGGAAGGGGAGGAGGGGAGGAGGAGGAGGAGGGAGGAGGAGGAGGAGGAGGAAAAGGAGGAGGAAGGGGCGGAGGAGGAGGAGGAGTCCGCCGAGGTGTCGCGCACGGTGCCGCCCGTCGGCCCGGTGGGCGCCCCCCGTGCCTTGGGTGGGTGCGCCGAGGCGCCTCCGCGCTCCCGCCCGTGCGCGCCTCGTGGGCGCCGCGCGCCCTGCGCGCGGGGTCCTCCGAGGCTTTTCGCCGCCTCGCCCGTGGCCGCCCGTGGGCGCCTCGCGTCTGCGCGACCGTGCTCGGGAGGGCTCCTCCCCCTCCCCCTCCTTCTCCTCCTCCTCCTTCTCCTCCTCCCCCTCCTCCTCCTCCTCCTCCTCCTCCTCCTCCTCCTCCTCCTCCTCCTCCTCCTCCTCCTCCCCCTCCTCCTCCTCACTCTCCTCCCCCTCGTGGGCGCGCCGTGCCGCGAGTGGGCAGCAGCATCGCTTGCGCGGTGCAGCCCACGCCGCACAGCCGACGCAGCAGATCTCACGCCACGCAGGCCACGCCGCAGAGCCTCGCACTGCACAGCTCGCACTACACATTACCAGCCTGGAACATATCCCTATCCCTATGCTGGGCACCTCCTCATCACGATGCCAATCTTAGGGGTTCCCTTATTTTTTGAGGGCGAATCCCAAATATTGTCATCGCCTTTTGGCGTGTCAATGTTGGGGATAGGGATGCGTTCGAGGCTGGTAAACACAGCTCACACCTCCACAGTGCAACGGGTCAATGTTTTTGCGGTCCACGCCGTGGCCATCTTTTGTCAACGCTCGTCCTCGCTTGCAGCGTTGACAGCCAGGCCAGAGCGTCCCACGTCCAGTCCTGACTGAAGCATGCAGCGACCTCGTTTCTCGCGGAGCTCCCGATCTCAGGCTCAGAGGATGCCCGTGGCGAACGCGAGGTGTCCCGGACATGCCAGCTTGCGCGACCGGCCCAGGAGCGGAGCGCGACGTCCTCGCCCAGCCCAGGCTCCTGTAGGCCCTGTGTACTGTGACCGTTCGCTTCCCGAAGTGGGTTATGCCCGCAGCCTTGCCAGCTGGCAAAGTATGCGTCCAGCTTGCACGCGCGGTGGCTGACCAGGTGCGACGCAGCTGCGCATCGCCTGCTGCCGCTTGTGCGCGCCTTGCCCTGTGTCTCTTTAGCGCGCGTGTCATCCGGCAGCAGGTAGGGCAGGCAGCGGGCACGGACTGCCAATTATGTTGAATACTTGTTTGATGTTAGTTTGCGTGGGCCTCAATCGTTCAAGCTATGTAGTTCACACTATGTTGCGCCTGTCTGTGATGTGACCAAACATATGACAATCCATAGATATGTGTATAAACGCATTCACGTGTGGTGCAATATCTTGGTTGTAAGTTCTATGGTGTGAGCTACGTGGTGCAATGTAATGTGGTGCAATCTGTGTTGTACAATGTATGAGGTGAAATCTATGTGGTATAAGCTATGCGGCGCAAGAGGTGTTGTTAAAATGTGTGGTGCGATCTATGCTCAGTACTCCATGTGATGCAATCAATGTGGTCCCCAGCGTCGAGGTTGTAACGGGGCGGCGACGGCGACAACAAGGCGGCGGACCCGACAATGGAGCCCAGACGACTGGCGGCGACGAGGCGGCGACGGGGCGGCAACGCCGACAACAAGGCGGCGGATCCGACACTGGAGCCCAGCGACGGGCGGCGACGAGGTGGCGGCGGGGCGGCGGCGGCGACAACAAAGCGGGGCGGACCCGACACTGGAGCCCAGACGACGGGCGGCGACGAGGCGGCTACGAGGCGGCCACGGCGACAACAAGGCTGCGGACCCGAGACTGAAGCCCATCTCCATAGAGAACGAGTAGAACCCCTAAGTGCAAGCACTGTTTTGGGAATGTTGCCATGTTTGGGGTCGGAGTCGACAAGGACGTGCTTTGCGCTGTAAGGGGCACTGCAAGGCAGGGATGATTCATGATAGTATCAACTCGCGGCTGACGCGTCAGCTGACTCTGCAAGGTTTGTAAACAAGATGCGTCTTGTTCGCGTATGAATGTTCAGGTGCCTGCCGCAAGTTCCGTCATCGTGCCAGTCCAGCATATTGGGTGGCGATTGTCAGGAAGCCGTCACATGTGACTCCTCTAGCCCCGAAGCGTGGGATAGACATTACACGTGACGTGCTCTTCCTCGTCGTGTTCGTGTTGGAAGTACGTGCGAATCTTTTTACAGTGGTGAGGAGGACGAGGAGGAGAAGGATATTATGCTGAGGAGGATGATTGTGGCGGGCGAGGGTGATGAACAACATAATCATGCTGTTGATGATGATGCTGGTGATGACGAGCATGTTGAGGATGGTGCTGATGATGAGGATGCCGGTTGCGGCGATGATGATGATGTTGATGATGAGGATGTTGGCGGTGATGATGCTGATGTTGATGTTGATGATGACGGTATTGATTATGATGATGACGATGCCTACGATGATGAGGATGCTGATCCCGACGACGAGGATGACGATGATGATGATGATGCTGATGATGATGATGATACTGAGGATGAGGATGATGATGAGGATGCTGATGATGCTAATGATGCTGATGTTAATGTTAGTGCTGATGCTGCTGCTGATGATGATGATACTGAGGATGATGATGAGGATGCTGATCATGCTGATGATAATGATGATGGTGCTGACGCTGATGCTGATGATGTTGATGCTGATGAAGACGGTGTCGCTGATGATGATGAGGATGAGGATGATGATGCCATGATGATGATGCTGATGCTGATGATGATGCTGATGATGATGGCGATGATGACGGTGATGATGCTGCTGATGCTGATACTGCTGATGCTGCTGATGCTGCTGATGATGTTGGTGGTGGTTGTGATGATCATGCTGTTGTTACTGATGATGATGCTGATGTTGATGTTGATGATGACTCGGATGCTGCTGATTATGATGATGATATGATGATGATGAGGAGGAGGAAGAGGATGATGATGATGATGTTGATGATGATGATGGGGATGATGATGATGATGATGATGCTGATGATGATGATGATGATGATGATGATGATGATCATGATG
>CAUYUJ010016763.1:0-65465 GCA_963575745.1 Prorocentrum cordatum | reverse complement strand
GGGATTTGAGAAAGGGGGCCAGGAGAACGACGTTTTGTGCATGCAGCTGTCGAGGTGGACGAATCATGGGATTTGGGACAGGGGGAGAGGAGAACGAAGTCTGGTGCATGCAGCCGATCGCGGCCCGCTGCCAGGCACTCTTCGTCGATGCGCGTTCGTTCCCAGCGCCGGGAGGGGCCAGGAAAATCCGGCCGTCCGCGGCCGATTCGCCAGCCGCGCCTCTTCCATCCCACTCCTTTTCGTCCGACCCGGCTTTCCAGCCTCCGACCCGTCCAGTTCCCAAGTCTCCTGGCCATCTCTCCGGTTTCTCGGACGAAGCGTGCTTCTGTTAGTGCGAGAGCGCGCTCGCTCTGGCCCGCCTCTGGACAGCCATGGCGCCTCGTGGAGGCATGTTGGAAGTCATCTTGAGTCATCTTGATCTTGTGCTATTGCGATGTCGAAGGCCATCTTGGGCTATCTGGGGCCATCTGGGGCCATCTTGAGCGGTCTGACCGCTCGCGGCGCCCCCTGTTCTGGACCCAGGGAGAAGGGGTAGCCGGAGAGATTGACCTCTCCCCGAAGGGGAAGCAGGCAATTGGAAGAACAGACTCGCTCAACCACCTACGCCCACAGGGCTGGTGAGTGCCGGAGTGTGGGGGGAGGGGAGAGGCCCCTCCGGGGGGAGGCCACCCACCGACGCAGTGGACTCCCCCTCCTCCCCGTGAATTGTGAATTTCCACTGATCATGTGAGGAACTGGCGCATAGCTCCCATACGCGTGCCAAACTCACTTCAGCTGATGAGGACAGGTTGCGCACACACAAACACGCACACACGCACGCACGCACATACACAGACACACACACACAAAGACACACAGACAGACACACAGACACGCACTGACACACACAGATACACATATACACATACGTACATACATACATACTCACACACACACACTCTTACACACCCCCACACACCCCCACACAACACAGCACAACACAACACATCACACCAAACTACGCCACAACGCAATACAACACACCACACCACACCACACCACACCACACCACACCACACCACACCACACCACACCACACCACACCACACCACACCACACCACACCACACCACACCACACCACACCACACCACACCACAAAACACCCACACCACACCACACCACACCACACCACACCACACACACAACAAACACAACACAACACACACAACACTACACAACACAAAACAACACAACACAACACAACACACCACAGCACAACTCTCACACGCGCACGCACACAAACGCACGAACGCGCACACGCACACGCACAAACACGCACACGCACACGCGCACACGCGCACACGCGCACACGCGCACACGCGCACGCGCACACGCGCCCAGCCAGGGCCCTGCGAGGCCACGTGCGGCGCCAAGGCGCCACCCCCGAAATGGGCCCCGGCGGCCTTGGCGGCGCCTCGCTGCGGCAAGCCCTGCCCCGCAGCCCACGGCCGCCGGGGGCGGGGGGGCGGCTGTCCGGCCGGCGCGCCGGCCGCTGCCGCCTGCAGGCCGGCGCCAGGCAGTGAGTGCCCGCCGCGGCGGCCCGCCTCCCCAGCGCCGGCGCACCTGGGGGCCCGTTGGCCCCGCGGCCTCGTGGTTCGACCGCAGCACGGCCAGCCCCACAGCCGCCAGCAGCCGCTGGAGCACCCAGATCGCCGCGAGCAGCTGCACCTGCCGCTGCGTGCAGAGAGCCGACGCGGGGAGCTGGGCGCGCTCCGCGGCCCCCGCCAGCTCGGCGGCGTCCGCGTTGCCGGCGCGATCTTTCGCCCTGCCTCCGGAGCTGTTTTTTGGTTGTACATATGTATATATGAATTATCCGGGCAAAACAACCTAACAGCGATATGTAGAAGCATATCTGAAAGCATTCCCCTTAAGATTCAGATGAAAATCCAGTTGTAGAATTCTGCTGTTCTCGCAGTCGTAGTCGCATTCGCGATGACAGTCGCAGCGGCAACGGCAGTCGCAGTCACAGCCTCAGCCTCAGCCTGCCTCAGCCTCAGCCTCAGCCTGCCTCAGCCTCAGCCTCAGCCTGCTTCAGCCTCAGCCTCAGTCTGCCTTCAGCCTCGGCCTCAGCCTCAGCCTGCCTCAGCCTCAGCCTGCATCAGCCTCAGCCTCAGCCTCAGCCTGCCTCAGCATCAGCCTGCCTCAGCCTCAGCCTCAGCCTGCCTCAGCCTCAGCCTCAGTCTGCTTCAGCCTCAGCCTCAGTCTGCCTTCAGCCTCGGCCTCAGCCTCAGCCTGCCTCAGCCTCAGCCTGCCTCGGCCGCAGCATCAGCCTGCCTCAGCATTCAAAATGTGGCCCAGGAATGGAGTTCTGGGAACTCGAAGAACACGAAGTGGCCTACAGTTGGCTCCGGGCATTCAAAATCATGCCCAGGAATGGAGTTCTGGGAACTTGAAGAGCACGAAGTGGCCTACAGTTGGCTCCGGGCATCCAAAATGTGGCCCGGGAATGGAGTTCTGGGAAATCGAAGAGCACGAAGTGGCCTACAGTTGGCTCCGGGCATCCAAAATGTGGCCCGGGAATGGAGTTCTGGGAACTCGAAGAGCACGAAGTGGCCTACAGTTGGCTCCGGGCATTCAAAATGCAGCCCGGGAATGGAGTTCTGGGAGGTCGAAGAGCACGAAGTGTGTGACTGTTGACGAAAAGCGAGCCCGGCTTTGTTCCCGGTTCTTCAGAATGTGGCCCGGGAGTGGAGTTCTGGGAGGTCGAAGAGCACGAAGTGTGTGACTGTTGGCGAAAAGCGAGCCCGGCTCTGTTCCCGGTTCTTCAGAATGTGGCCTGGGAATGGAGTTCTGGGAGGTCGAAGAGCACGAAGTGTGTGACTGTTGGCGAAAAACGATTCCCGGTTCTCCTCCCCGGCACCCGCCCAGACCCCCCTGTGGAGTCCAGATGCTTTCTTTTGACACCACTAGAAACCTATCAGCAAAAGCTGTTAGGTAAAAACTGAAAGTGCGTCGGGGATCCATCTTTAGAAGCCGAAAGTATAGGGCGGGAGTTTCCGCCCCCAAGAAGCTAGGCTGATATGTTCGCCTTATTTTTTGGCGTGTCTATTCGTTGTTGACGTCGCGCCTAACAAAGCGCGTGTTCGTTGGGATCCGAACCGTAGGAAGGTAAGGCGGATACATAGTCAAGTTCGCGCAGCGCCTGCTTTCGAAGCCACCCGGAGCACCGCGTCAGAGCGACAGGGCCAAACGGTCTCCCGCTGCCCCGAAGTGCGGGGTTGACCAATTAGTCCACGATGCGGAGACATGTTTTCATTTGGTCGACGCGGCCCCACCGCCCGCGCCGCGGCCCAAGAGTGCCTCGAGACGGTCAAAGACGGCCACAAGACGACCCGAGATGACCCGAAGACGGCCCAGGAGGGCTCCAAGGTGCCCCCAAGCGGCCCGCGTCCGTTGATCCTCGCGACGCTTATCAGTAGTTATGGCGTTTTTGCCCGTCGGTTTTCGGCGCAAGCGTTGCCAGGTGGGCCCAAATCTTGCCTGATAGACCCGAAAGTGGGCTTCGAGACGGCGCCAGAACGATCCAGAACGGCCTCCGCGACGGCTGACGCGGTCCAAGATGGCGCCTCTGGCTGCGCGCCGCCCCAGGCGCTGCCTCTGAGAGGGCGCCGCGGCTGCGCCCGAATGCGGAGGTCGATGCATCCGTCGCGCCGTCAATGAAAACGCGCCCGGCTCCTCGTCCGTCTCCCCCTCCTCCCAAACGTCCGACATCTTGATGTTCAAATTTTGCGGGTCCAGGATCCCCGACGCATCAATGAGGCGTTTTTTGGTTCAAGCGTGGCCATAATTGTTTCTCGCGAGGTAAACTCCGACTGACCGACATAATGATTGAAAGACAGACGACAGACATATTGACTGACTGACTGACTGACTGGCCGACTGATTGGTCGCGCCCGCTACGCGGCGGTTTTATTCTCGGCCGCCGAAGGCACAACCGATGGCACGACCGATAGGAGACGGCATTATACTCTGCCGCCGAGGGCGCCATTGCACAACCAATAGCAGGCCTTTTTTTTGTTGTTTTGTTTTGTTTTCGCAGTCGCCGCCGAGTGCGCAACCTATGGCGCAACCAACAGGATGCGGTTTTATCCTCGGCCGCCGAGGGCGCAACCTATGGCGCAACCGAGGGGGTGCGGTTTTTTATTTTTGCCGCCGAGGGCGCAACCTATGACGCAACCGGTACGGTGCGGAAATATTCTCGGCCGCCGAAGGCGCAACCTATGGCGTAACCACAAAGCGACGGGATCAGTCTCGGCCGCCGAAGGCGTAACCAGGCGAAACCAGCGAGAGACTGGTTCATATTCTCGACCGCCGTAGGCGCAACCTATGGCGCAACCAACAGCGCACGTTTTTTTTTTTTTTTTTTTTTTTTTTTTTTTTGTTCTCTTCTTCTTCTTCGGCAACCGAGAGCACAACTTATGGCGCAACCACTCGACGACGGTTTTATTCTCGGCCGCCGAGGGCGCAACTTTGCGCGCAATCGATGGGCGACGGGTTTAGTTTCGGCTGCCGAGGGCGCAACCTATGGCGCAACCAATAGAAAACAGTTTTACAATCGGCCGCCGAGGGCGCATCCTATGGCGCAACCAATCGGACACGGTTTTGTCCTCTTGCACAGGGTGACTGGAACCCCAACTGCTGTATTTCGCGTCGCCCACCCGCCTGTCCCTTGCTCTTCCCTCAGCGGGCCCCTTGTCTTCAGCGCCCCTCTGTTCTCAACGGCCAAGTGCCCCCCCCGCCCTGGCCATTTTGTTTCGCGTTGCCCCGCCTCCCCCCTCCTCCTCTTGTGCCCCCGTTTCTCTCCCCAGCGCCCCTTTGTTTCCGTCCCCGGCATCCGAGTTCCCCCCCCCTCCCACCCCGCCCCGACCGCATTATTTTGCGTCGCCCCCCCCCCACCCACCCCCTTGCCACGTTCCCAGGGCTCGCCCCCTCGATGTTTGTTTTGCTCTTCCTCTCCCTTTCCTCTCCTCCCCTTATGTACAAAACCCATAGCACGCGTGCCACTTGCTCTCGGCCGCCGAGGGCGCAACCTATGGCGCAACCAGCCGTGTTGATTCTTGGCCGCCGAGGGCACGGTCTAAGCAGAAGCTGGAGCACGTCTCGCACTTGCCAGGAAAAAGGTTTTACGCTTCTCGAGGGAAGGGCTTTACATTGTTCGCGGCGTCGCGATGGCCGTGGTACGGCACCCCCCCCCCGCGGCCTCGAGTTAGGAGCTCCCCCTCGGCCCCCGCGGCGACTAGCTGTGCACTCGGTGTAAGAAGTGCCCAGGAGCCATCATGCGTCGCTCGTGGCTTTGCGATGCTATCGCGGGCCGCGAGGATGATCCCAGAGGGGGTTGTGGGTGCTTCAGGCCTTAGCGGGCGCTGAGGAGGCCCCGTGGGGGTTTTGGCTCAGAGATGCCGTGCCCTCGGGGCTCGTGCGCCCCGTTGTTTTCAGGCGGCCAGGGCGCGCCCGCTCCAGCCTCATTGTGCGAGCGCTCTCTTGAAAAATGCCGCGTGTCTGTCGTAGTTGCCGGCGTGTTTGGCGACGAGTTTGGCGGCTTTTCTCTCCGGGCCGCGGTCGTCGGCGTCGCGGCGTTGGTGCCTTTGTGATCTATCGCCAGAGCTTGGAGGCCCTCGGAGGAATCTCTGCGGGCCTTGCTGGCCGCATCCATGCTGTGGCCAGATCGTAGCGCGCAACCTTGGTTTGGCCCTCGAAGGGTCCATGGGGTCCCATAGATTGTTTGTGATGGATGACGGCCCTCTGCCTGTCGGCCGGGCGCGCGACAGGTCTCGGGCTTGTGGTGGGCAGAGCGGGGATCTCTGGCTTCACTTCAGGAGGGCGCGGGAGAGGCGATGGGGGAGTCTCACTTGTTTGCCCTTCCCCCGCACGTGGATCCAGACGGCCCCAGCCTTCGGGGCCAGGAAAGGTTTCTCGCCGTGGGCAGCGCCGCGGTTGATCCTGCGGCTGGCGAGACTGCGGGGCGCAAGTGGATCCCAGGCCTGCTTACTGACACCCCGCCCACGCACCAGTGGGGCACCGCGGCGGCCTTGTCGGGAGGAGAGCCCGCGGAGCGCTTGCGGTCAAAGCGGCGGCGGATCCCGTGAAGGCTAAGAATTCCTCGCAGGTCCCTGAGAGAGCCCGCTTGGGGACCGGGAGGGACAGAACCGCTCGCGAAAGCGCCCACAGCATTTCCAAGTGCGGCAAGCGTTTCAAATGCTTCAGGTGTGGTGTCCTATCCGCGTGGGGCAAACTCCTGGAATTTTGTGCCTCTGACTGCGTTCCTGGCGCGGCCCAGAAGTGGCCTAACGACGTTGTCGTCTCGGTTCCTGGTCCTGTGGGGGTTTGTGGTTGCGCGTTTTGCGAGTCTCACCGGCTGGGGCTCTGGGATCGTTTCAGCATGTATGTTTGCCACCATTGCGGTCGTACAGCTACCGCTGACAGGCGCCAGATTGCTGCTGCATGTTCTAATCCTTCCAAGAAGGGACGTGAGAACTTCGCCCGTATCGCGCAAGGTAAGTCTCCCAGTTACGCAGGGTCTCCCAAAACGGGACTTGCGGATGGGGTGGAACGCGATGTAGCGGTGGCTACAGCTCAGGCGTCGGCCATCGGTTCGGTTGGTTAGCGTCCTACCCTCCTCCGTCCCTTTTTCTCTTCCCCAGGCTGTGCTGCGCAATTGCTCTACACGCCGGTCGTTGAAAATAGTTACTTTTGGATTCCCAGATCCCAATCTACTTCTAGCGCCCTCCTACTTGAGTAATCGATATGCTTTTGCTGCGTTTTGTCATTCCCTGGGAGGGCCTGAACCCAATCTACTTTTTCCGCCTTTCTACTACCTCATGTGTTTACCTACTTCTTCCGACCGGCGTGTGACGGTTCTTCCTCCTTCCCCTTCCTTGGGATGCAACTCCTGGGAGGTCAAATTCTGATTTTGCAATGGTCCGGCGTCCGGCTTAATCCGGGTTAATCCCGCTTAATCCAGCTTAATCCCGCTCAATCCGGCTGAATCTCGCTTAATCCGAGGCTTTTCCGGCGTAACAACTCCCCAGTGGGGTTTCATCTTCCTTACCCTTTCCGACGAGAACCTCCCAGTAGTTGCCTCCTCTCTTTTCGGGTATAGCCAGCACCCCGTGTAAGGGGACCCGGTAGTGGTAGGGCCCTGGGGCCCCTCAATTGGCCAGATTCACTAAACCGGGTTTGCCGTAGCTGGTGTTTTTCGGGTGGCGGCAGTTCCGGTTAGTGGAGATGGGACGGGGGGGCGCCCCCGGTACAAATCACTAAACCAGGTTCCATTAAACCCAGTTCTGCCAATGCCCGATCTTTCTTCCTGCGCTTGCATTGGCGACTCCCCCAAGGAGTCTGTATGCGGGCTGGGACCTCCACGCCGTCGCCTGGGCGCACGGGCTGACGCCCCAGCTCCGGCGGGCGTGGGACGAGGCGGCCACGCCGAAGCGTGCCGCAAGTCGTCGTCGTCGTCGTCGTCGTCGTCGTCGTCGTCGTCGTCGTCGTCGTCGTGGTCGTGGTCGTGGTCGTCGTCGTGAGCGTCGTCGTCGTCGTGGTCGTGGTCGTCGTGGTCGTGGTCGTGGTCGTCGTCGTGAGCGTCGTCGTCGTCTTCGTCGTCGAAGAAAACATGCTCTTGAATGGTCAGGGCCCTCTCATGGGCCCCTACTTTTTCGTAATCGGCCTCTCCCCCCCCTCCCTCCGCTCCTCCTGCTCTGCTGCGCTGCGTTCGCGCTGGGACGATGTGTCTCGCCGCGCCGTCTGGTGGCGCCAGGGCCGCGCTCCCGCGGCCCGCTCAGAGGTTCGAAGAGGAGGGAGATCGACGAGGTGAAGGAGGAAGGGGAAGAGGACGAGGAAGAGGACGAGGAAGAGGAAGAGGAGGAGGAGGAGGAGGAGCCCGAGGAGGAAGAGAGATGAAGGAGGAGAGATGAAGGCGGAGGAGGGGGAGGAGGAAAGATGAAGGAGGAGAGAAGAAGGAGGAGGAGGAGGAGGAGAAGCAGGAGGAAGAGGAGGAGGAGAGATGAAGGAGGAGGAGGAGGAGGAGGAGGAGGAGGAGGAGGAGGAGGAGGAGGAGGAGGAGGAAGAGAGATGAAAAAGGAGGAGGAGAAGGAGGAGGAGAAGGGGGAGAAGGACGAGGCGGAGTGGAATAAACCCTCTTCTGGCTAGGGCGCCGCCCGGCCAAAAAAACCCCCCCCCCAGTTTGGCCGGCGGTGGCTGGCGGGTGTCCCGCGGGTGTCCCGTCGGTGTCCTGTCGGTGTCCCGCCGGTGTCCCATAGTGAGATCGATAGTGAGATCGACAGTGAGACCGATAGGGGGGATCTAGAGTGGGATCGATAGTGCGATCGATAGTTTGATAGTGGGATCGATCGTAAGATCGATAGTGAGATCCATAGTGAAATCGATCGCGAGATCGATACTATTGGTAGTGTGATCGGTAGTGAGATCGATAGTGCGATGGATGGTGAGATCGATCGTGATTCCGATAGAGATCGATTGAGTGAGTTTGATAGTGCGCTCGACAGTATGACCGATAGTGATATCGAACATTGAATCGATAGTGAGATCGTTTTGTGCGAGCGATCGTGAGATCGATAGTGAGATCGATAGTGAGATCGATAGTGAGATCGATAGTAAGATCGATCCGAGAAATATATCGTGATATTGATAGTGCCATCGATAGTGAAATTAATATTGAGATCGATCGTGGGATCGATTGAGGGAGACGTTGGTTCCTCACCCCCAGCCTCCTTGTCACCCGAAGGGTGGCCGTACAGATGTATGAAAGGGAGTATGGACGTATAACCGTATACCTGGCGTTCTGGCATGTCTGTCGCCGTCGGAAGCCGTCTTTGGGCCTCCCCGGGCCGACTTAGGCCCTCTTGGGGCGTTTCAGGGGCGTCTGGGAGGCCATCTTGGGCGTCTTGGAGATCTCCTGGCCCGTCTTGGGGCCCCCTTGGGGCCGTCTTAGAGGTCTCTTGGGCCGTGAGGGGGCCATCTCGGGTGCCTCTTCGGCGCTCTTGGGGCCATGTTGGTGGCCGCTGGGGCCGTCTTGGTAGTCGGACCAATTGTGCTGGCCTCGTCGGGACTTGCTGTCTTTGGCCCTCTTGGGGCCATTGTCCATAGCTGTCTTGGATACCATCCTGGCCGTCTTGGAGACCCTCCTGGGGCTGCCTGGAGCGGGAAGCCCGACGCCCTGGGAAGTTTACGGGTCCTTCTTCCATGCCGCCGGGATCGGCTGAGACCCCATTGGGAATTCTTTCGATGGAGCCCAGACGCTCTAGCATTTGGCACGCCGTGCACCCCTGCGACAAATCGACAGGGGGCGGCGGATCGAAGACGCCTACGGCGAATCGCCGCCGCCCCCTGCCTTTTTGGAAGCGCCTATGTGGCCGAACGTTGAGGCCAGGCCTGCCAAGCTATCGGACCATGTGTTCCCCGAATCGGTTTGGAACGCCTTCGGGGAACACGTGTGCATCATCTTGAAGGCCATCTTGGCCGCCTGGAGGCCATTTTGACCCTTTCGGGCCTTCTTGGATGACGTCTTGGAGGGCTCTTGGGCCGTCTTGGAGGCCATCTTGAGCGTCGTGGAGGCCTCTTGGGCCGTCTTGAGAGCCCCTTGGGGCCGTCTTGGGCCTCTTGGGCGATCTTTGGGGGCACTTGGACCGTCTCGGGCCGTCGGAAGGCCAAAAAGGAGCAAATGCCACAATCCTTCAAGAACTTATGGGACATCCATGATTTTGGCCTTTTAGGGCCTTCCTGGAGGCCCTCTTGGAGGCCTCTTGGGCCGTCTTGGGCCATCTTAGTGCCATCTTCGGCCGTCTTGGTGGGGCCCTGGCCCGTCCGACGCCGTCGGAAGCCGTTTCGGGGGCCTCTCTGAGCCGACTTGGGGCCCTGTTGGAATGCTCCATGGCCGTCTAAGAGGCCATCTTGGGCGTCTTAGAAGCCTCCTGGGTCGTCTTTGTGCCCTCTTGGGGCCGTCTTGGGGGCCTCTTGGGCAGTCCTGCGGCCATCTTGGAGGCCTCTTGGGCGATCTTTGGGCGATCTTTCGGGGCTTTTGGGCTGTATCGGGCCGTCGGAAGGCCGAAACGAAGCACATGCCACAATCCTTCGAAAACCTAAGGATAATCAGTGTTTTTTTTTCTGGCCTTCCCGTAAGCCCTCTTGGAGGCCTCTTTGGCCGTGTTGGGCCAGTTTCGAGCCAACTTCGGCCATCTTGGTGGGCTCCTGGCCCGTCTGACGCCGTCGGAAGCCGTTTGGGGGGCTTTTCTGGGCCGACTCGGGGCCCTCTTGGGGTGCTCCAGGGCCGTCTTAGAGGCCATCCTGTGCGTCTTGGAGGCCTCTTGGGTCGTCTTTGTGCCCTCTTGGGGCCGTCTTGGGGGCCTCTTGGGCAGTCCTGCGGCCATCTTGGAGGCCTCTTGGGCGCTCTGGGAGCGATCTTGGGGGCCTCTTGCGCCGCCTTGGGTCGTCGGCAAGCCGAGAAGAAAATAATGCCAAACTCCTCAAAAACCTGAGGACAATCAATGATTTTTGCCTCTTCGGGCCCTCCTGGAGGACCTCTTGGAGGCCTCTTGGGCCGTCTTGGAGGCCTTTGGGGGGCCTCTTGGGCCGTCTTGGGCCGTTTTGGACTCTCTTGGGCCGTCTGGGAGGCCGTCTTGGACCATCTTGGGCGGACTGGGAGGCCATCTTGGACCATCTTGGAGGCCATCTTGGGCCAACGTGGCCATCTTGGAGGCCATCTTGGGCCATCTTGAGCGAACAATTGGGGAATAGTGCTCCTTTTCGGGTGGCCGGCGGGACGGGCCGAAGCCCCAGGGGGAGTTCTTTTGAACAAACAAAACTAAACCAAAACCGAAAGGGTTTAGCACGCCCGGCACCCCTGCGATGAACCGACAGGGGGCGGCGGATCGAAGACGCTGACGGCGAATCACCGCCGCCCCCTGCCTTTTTGGAAGCGCCTATGTGGCCGAACGTTGAGGCCAGACCTGCCAAGCTTTCGGACCATCTTGGAGGCATCTTGTAGGCCATCTTGGGCCATCTTGGCCGTCTTGGAGGCCATCTTGGACGTCTTCGAGGCCTCTTGGGCTGTCTTGGGGCCCTCTTAGGGCCGTCTTGGGGGCCTCTTGGGCCGTAATGGGGCCATTTTGGAGGCCTCTTGGGCGATCTTGGGGCGACCTTGGGGGCCTCTTGGGCCGTCTTGGGCCGTCGGAAAGCCGAAAAGGCGCAAATACCAAAATCCTTCAGAAACTCAAGGACAATCAATGCTTTTGGCCTCTTCGGGCCTTCCTGGAGGACCTCTTGGAGGCCTCTTGGGCCTTCCTGGAGGCCCTCTTGGAGGCCTCTTGGGCCGTTTTGGGCCATGAGGCCATCTTAGGCCGTCTTGGGTGCATCTTTGGCCGTCTTGGAGGCATCTTAGGGGCCATCTTAGCCGTCTTGGAGGCCATCTTGGCCGTCTTGGAGGCGTCTTGGAGGCCATCTTGGGCCATCTTGGAGCCGTCTGGAACGGAAAAGCCATTTGCAACCACCTCTGGGCAATCTTTCGGCATCCTTTCAGGTGGCCGGCGGGACGGGCCGAAGCCCCAGGGGGGGTTCTTTTTGACAATAAATCAAAACCAACACCGAGAGGATTCGGCACGTCAGGCACCCCTGCGATGAGCCGACAGGGGGCGGCGGATCGAAGACGCCTACGGCGAATCACCGCCGCCCCCTGCCTTTTTGGAAGCGCCTATGTGGCCGAACGTTGAGGCCAGACCTGCCAAGCTATCGGACCATGTGTTCCCCGAATCGGTTTGGAACGCCTTCGGGGAACAGGTGGGCATCTTGAAGGCCATCTTGGCCGCCTGGAGGCCATTTTGACCCTTTCGGGCCTTCTTGGATGACGTCTTGGAGGGCTCTCGGGCCGTCTTGGAGGCCATCTTGAGCGTCGTGGAGGCCTCTTGGGCCGTCTTGGGGGCCTCTTGGGGCCGTCTTGGGCCTCTTGGGCGATCTTTGGGGGCCGTGGAGCCACTCGCAGCGGCGGAGGGCGCCCCCCGCCCAGATTTCGGTGGCGAGCCTGGGGGGGAAGTCTCGGCAGGCTTCGGGGAGGAGGAGGAGGAGGAGGAGGAGGAGGAGGAGGAGGAGGAGGAGGAGGAGGAGGAGGAGGAGGAGGAGGAGGAGGAGGAGGAGGAGGAGGAGGAGGAGGAGGAGGAGTAGGAGGAGAGGAGGAGGAGGAGGAGGAGGAGGAGGAGGGGAGGAGGAGGAGGGAGGTCGTCGCTCGTCGCTCGTCGCAGTCGTTCGGCCCGAAGAGGCGGCCTGGGAGGCGTTATGGGCCGCGTTCGAGCTGCGCGCGCTCGGGAGCGGGCCTTCTCAGAAGGCTCGGAAGGCCTCCAGCCTTCCGAGAAGATCGCCAAGCTTGCTCCTCGGGACGATAGAAGTGGGTACGGAAAGAAGAGGTACGATGCCCAACAGCAGTTGCTGCTGATTTTGAGCAAGGCTCGCTGTCCGCGCCGCCGAGGACTTTGTTCCATACAGCCGCCTGCCCAGCAGCGGCCGCTGTCGGTTTTGGGCAACATCTGTTGCCGGGCATTGTACAGTGCCTTTTTTAATACATGCTCCGCGTGCGGATCATGTATTCAAAATGCATGGTTTAGTATTGAAAGCAACGATGCGTTCATGCACACATTCATACATTGATGTATTAAAGATCCAATGTTTTTAACAATCCTATGTTTAAAAAATTGCCCTGTACGCATTTTTTCCGTGCCCACTTCGGGCGCCCAAGTCTCCGAAGACGCAGACCTTCCCAGATGGGCGAGAGCTTCCGCGAAGCCCCGCCGCCCTCCGAGAGCCGCAGACCGTCGCCCCCTCGCTGCTGTCGACAGTCAAGACGCGGAAACAAGGAGCCGTTTGGGTTCGGAAGGGGCTCGATGTTCCTCAGGCTCCTCCAGTGCTGTTCCTCTTGCCCTCCTGGGGCACGGAGGGGCTTCGTTCCCTATTTAGCGTTCCCTCTTTCCGCAGCCCGACCGTATCCGTGATTCCTGGACCCCCTCCCCCCTGGCATCGCTCGGACGTGTGCTTTTTTTTCTCTCGGCGAGGACCACCGAGGACCATCCTGGACCATCGAGGAAAAAAAACACGCACGAAACCGACAAATGCACGGGAAATGGACGCCCGAGCGACGGCAAGTCCCCGGGGAAGGCAGCGGGGTCGCCGAGGGAGTGGGTGGGGAGAGCATTGCTGCCTCGGCGGCTGCTCCGGCGGCCGCCCCGGCTGCTGCCCTCCTGCCTTCTGGCCGACGCCGATTGGGGGGTCCAGCTACAAGGAGGGGTGGTGCAGAGGGGGGTGAGGACTAGGAGGGGGGGTGGATATCATGGCGGGGGCCATGAGGTTTCCCCAGATTTCACGGCGCCTCTTCTTATTTTATTACGTCCCTGGCCCCCCCCCCGCTGGCCATGATTTGCCCCCCCCCCCCCCCCCTCTTGGACACCCCCCTCTTGGCCGCTCCCAACTTCTGGCTGACGCCAATTGGGGGTCCAGCTACACTTGGGGGTGGTGCAGTAGATTTGATGCAATCCATGTGTGGTTCCGATGCGCAAACGCAGTGCTAGATTTTCGCAAGGAGTGCATTCGTTCCGATACACAACAACATCAGACGACTCTCTGGCGCAGGTCGCAGCACAATTGACCCCAATCTACTGCACCACCCCATTTCAGCTGGACCCCCTTTTGGGGTCAACCAAATCCACGGTCCCCTGTCTCCCACGGGGCGACAGCATGCGGCCCACCATCCCAGCCGAGGGCGTGCCACTCGAGATTCGCAGGGAGCAGCCCATCTGCCCACCTGGGTCCATCGGCCAGTGTTGCCAGCCTGAAGCGCATCTCTACCCCCATGTTTGGCATCGGCTTCCCTAGCAGACGGTCTTGAGGAGTCCCGCAGTTTCGGAGGGCACATCCTTCAGATTGTCATCGCCTAGGGCTTACCGACCTTGGGGATAGGGTTTGAGCTCGAGGCTGGTTACAGTGGGGCCCAGGCCACGCCCGTGTGGATAGGGATCGGTTGAACGATGCTCCAAGTACAGTGCCGTTTTTAATACATGCTCCGCGTGCGGATCATGTATTGGAAATGCTGGGATTTCGTATTGAAAACAGCGATGAGTTCATGCATACATTCATTCATAAATGGATCATGTATTCAAAATCCGATGTTTTTTTAATCCTATGCATTAAAACCTGCCCTGTATGGGGCCGGTCCGCCCCGACGGCTGCCCCGACTGCCGCGCGGCGAGGCTCCTGGAACCCCCCCGGCGGGCCAGCAGCAGGGGGGATAGCCAGGGGGTCCTGGCCTCTCAGGCAGAGGGCTGGGCCGCCTCCAGCTTGTGGCATCGTCTCTTCGATGCTCTCGGCATCAGCATCGTCCTTGTCGTAAGTCGGGCCTGTCCCCCTACAGGGGGATTCTCGATGGAAAATGAAAAAATACCCCAACAATACCCCGAAAAGGTCAACACATACTCAAAAAATAGTCCCCAGACTATTTTTGGAGCATGTTTTGACTATTTTTGGGGTATTTTTTGTTTTTTTCGTTTGAAAATCCTCCTGTAAAGGGACAGGCCCGACTTAATCCTTGTCATCATCGGAATTGTCATTCTCACGTGGCCGCTTGGGTTCAACCCGTGCCCGGCCAGCGTTAGCCCACACACTCGCAGAGGAAGAAACAACCGGCATGTGCTAAGTGCCAGTAGCAGGCGCCCTGGGGTGCGTCGCGCTTACGCGCTGCCTTGCTTCATATGTCGAGCCTGCCAACGACAGGCAACAGCCACAGCTTCTGCACCAGCGCCGCCAATGGCGCCAGCAGTGCCGGTGTCCTCAATGCGTCGAGTGCCCCAGTTGGCGGCACCATGGCGACGCCTTCGTGGGCTCGCGCTGTGGCGCTAGCGCTCGGGATGTTGCTGTCCGTGCTCTTCGTGGTCGCGACCACGGTGCCCGAAGCGTGTGTGGGCCCTGCCGAGGTTAGCGGCGCATTCGTTGAGGCTTGCACTCGGTTTCTTCCAGTGGACGTGGGCAACTCCGAGGCGATGCAGGTGTTCGTCATCATGGGGATCGCTGCATCCACTGGAAGGATTGTCTCAACATGAGTCCAGTCAACGGCGCTAGGGTCATCATTGCGATCATCATCATCATCATCATCATCATCATCATCATCAGCATCAGCATCAGCATCAGCATCAGCATCAGCATCATCCTCATCATCAGCATGGTCATCATCAGCAGTATCATCATCATCACCATCACCATCATCAGCATCAGCATCATCATTATCAACATCACCATCACCGCCATCATCATTATCGTCATCAGCATCATCAACATCATTATCGTCATCGTCGTCAGCATCATCATCACCATCATCATCATCATCGTCGTCGTCGTCATCATCATCATCACCATCATCACCATCATCATCATCATCTGCATCGTCGTGATCATCATTATTATCTGGACCGGGATCTTTTGCAAGGAACTGCACCATCACCGCGGCGTCCGGCTTTTGAACGACCGCCGCAGTACCAGCGGTGCGCTCGGCCAGTTTGGCAGCCTTGTGCGAATTCGAGTTCACCCTCAACTTTCATGGGTTGGATCGTGAGGTCCCCTCGTGGTGGTTGTAGACAGGGAACTACTTACGGTGTGAATTATCTAATGCACCTCCAGCGATTCAGCCAGTTTCGAGGACTATTTGGCCTTGGCGATTTTCTTCCTGGGCCGCCTTGAGGCTCTCTTGGGGCTTTCTTGGGGCCCTGCTTTCGGCATTCTCGGAGGTATTTTGAGACCCTCTTTGGCCCTGTTGGGGAACGCTTTGGCCGCCTGGGGGTTCTCTCGAGGTGACTTGGGTGTCCTCTGGGAGCCGTCTTGAGGCCATCTTGGATTTGTTGATGCTCTGTTGGACCGTCCTGGACACCTCCGAAGGCCCTCTGAGGGCCCTCTCGGGGCCGTCCTGGGCAATATTTGGCCAAGTTACTTCTCATTTGTCGTCCTCTGGGGGCCCTCATACTGCGGCTCTCCGAGGCCTTCTCGGAACTATCTTTGTCGCTTGAGGAAGGGCGATTAGTTTTGTAACAGGCTGAGGGGACGTGAACGGTCTTTCTGTTAACTATCCCAAGTTCGGGAAAAGTGTCAGACCAATGTTTTTACAAAGTGCAAGTTCAACGCTGCTGGAATCCTGAAGTTCGTCAAAAGTTCGGAACAAGTTCGGCGGCGAGAAACAAGTTCGGAAAAAGTTCGGCGGCGAGCAACAAGCTCGGGGAAAGTTCAGATAGCGCCCGGCGGCGAGGAACACGTTCGAAACAAGTTCGAAAGTTCAAAAACAGTTCAACAACTCAAAAAAGTTCAACTGTTCAAAAACAGTTCAAACAGGTGAGGAAAGCTCAACAAGTTCGAAGAACGTTCAAACGTTTAAAAAGTTATACAGTTTCAGAGCAGTTTGGGTGCAGTTCGAAACAAGTCGTCGTTGTGCCAGGGGGCCGTCTTGAACTTATTTCGAACTTTGGGTTCTTGGGGGGTTCGAACTCGAACTTCTGATTTCCTTCCTGCCCGAACCCAAACCCGAACTTTATTTATTTCTCAGGAAATAGGGGAACAAAAAGTGAAAGGCACATAAAAACTTGGAGGTCCGCGCGGACTTTTCGGATCGGCGCTGGACCCCCCTCCCTGGCGCGCGGAGCGCGCCAGGGGCGGCGCCGGAGGCGCCGCCAGGGGGCCAAAGCGCCGATCCGAGAAGTCCGCGCCGAGCTCCGAGTTTTTATGTTTATGCCACTTTTTGTTCCCCTAGGAAAAACTATCTCTCGGTCACAGTATTTGTTTTCTTCGACGTCAGTTTGCGGATCCTAATTGGGCCCTCTTGGAGCGACGGTCTCGGCGGGAGGGCTCGAGAGACCTATTTGGGGGCCGTGCTCTGGCCAGCCGAGCGCCGCCTAAAGCTCGCCCGGGCGGTTTTGCGGCCGTCTGCGGCTGGGTGGAATGCCTGTTCTGAAGCAGTGGCCAGGCGTCCCGGCGTGCCTATAGCCCACCCAAACAGTGTTCTAAGAACCTGTTGCGGTTTCCACAAAATGCTCTTAGAATATTTCTCGCTGGGGTTGTCTTGTTTTAGCGCATGAGGCTTATGTTCTAAGAACATTGTTTTTGTTTTTCGAACATTTTTGGGCTCTAAGAAAATTTCGTGGTAGGACTATAAGAATACCGGGACGGTCGGTCCCCGCTCAATGTTTGGACGCATTGCTGGCATAGTTTTAAATTTTGGACGGCTTTGGCGGCGGCGGCTGGGGATATGCCGAAAGCGCGGAGATATTTCGGGAGTCAAACCCGCGATAACCTCATGGTCTAGCACGCCCGGCACCCCTTCGGATGTGACGCAGAGCGGCGAACGCCTCCGGCGAGTCACCGCCGCCTCCAGTGGCCGACAGACGACACCTCTCTTTGGTGTCTCTCAAGTGGCTTCGTGGCGCATCCTGGGGCCTCGCGGGCCAGTCTTGGGGCCACTTTGGCTCTCTTGGCGAGCTCCCTCCGTGGGGTCGTCGTGGGGCCCAACCGTGGCCCCCTTGTGGTACTTCGTGTCGGGGTCTTTGGGGGCCTCGTTGTGGGGGCGCGTTTCGGCTCGCCCCCGGGAGGCTGTCCTGAAGGCCTCTAGGGGCTGCCTCGTTGCCCCGGTAGGCCGTGCCTCGCGCACGGCAGGTCCTGCACCCCGACGGACGCCCTCTTGGTCCTGGGCCCTATCGAGTCTCATGTGGGCTCTCCGAGGCCTCGTTATTGTGAAGTCGGGCGTGTCCCTCTAAGTCGGGCATGTCCCTCGTTATTGTGAAGTACTATCTTTTTATTCCCTACCTAGGCTCTGCCTAGAAGGGTTCTTACCCTGTAAGCTTAAGGGGGCGGGCAGTGGTCCCCGCCCCAGGCGGTTCCCCCAGGATCCGCCCCGCGGTTCCCCCAGTTACGGGAGCCTCTGCGAGGGGCCTCTCGCCTCTCGTCCAGCCCCTCTCTTGGAGGCAGTGTGAAGCCGCTCGGGCCGTCTTGGAGCCTCCAGGGGGCTCGTTCGGGCCTCTTGGAGGCCTATCGGGACTCTCCTGGGCCGTCTTGGGCCCCTCTTTGGGCCCTGTTGGGGCTGTCCTGGGGCCATCTTGGGCTGTCTTCAGTCCCGCTTGGGGTCCTCTTGGGCTGTCTTGGGCACCTCTTTGGCCATCCCAGGGCCGCCTGGATCCGTCCTGGGGCCTCTTGGAGGCGTGTTGTGCCGTCTTGGGGCGACCTTGCAAACATCTGAGGCCGTCTTGGGCGAGTCGAACGGCGACGAAAATTGACATCCGAAGATTTCAGTTTTCCGCAGGACGTGGGGCACGTTTTGCTTGTCAAGGCAGGCCTTCGTCATCAAGCGCTCCGAGAACATCGCAGAGGTCGCCGGAGCTGCTCCGAGAGCACCGTTCGGGAGTCTCGAGACGGGGGTCAGTGCAGACGGGGGTCAGCCAGGGCGCCGGATCCTGCAGGATCCTGCGAAGACCCCCTCTGGCTGACCCGGGTTGGCGAGCCGCTCGTGGCCGCGAGGCGGCCGCGCCTATTGGCTGACCCGGGTCTGCGAAGACCTGCGTTGCAGTTTTTTTTGTTTGTTATGTTTTGTTGTTTTCTTGTTGTTTATTTTTGTTTTGTTTTCTTGCACTGCAGTTTTTGGTTTCCTGCTGACTCGGGTCTGGATTGACCCGGGTCAGAAGATCCCCGATGTGGTGATTTTTGTTCGCAACGTCGGATCTCAGGATCAGTCGCGATGTTTTTGTCAGTCAGGAGGGGGAACACACACAGGCACCATGACTCGTCGATCCCCCCCAGACAATATAT
This sequence comes from Prorocentrum cordatum, assembly GCA_963575745.1. Lineage (NCBI taxonomy): Eukaryota > Dinophyceae > Prorocentrales > Prorocentraceae > Prorocentrum > Prorocentrum cordatum. The sequence continues at coordinate 46,603 of CAUYUJ010016763.1, read as the reverse complement.
GGGAAAAGATGGGAAGTGGGGGGGGGGGAAGACAAGAGCCCCGAAGATGTGGGCAGAAGATCCCCGAACCGTGGGGGGGGGGGTCAGAAGATCCCCGAACCGTGGGCCCTCCTGTGGCCGCCCGGGGCCACGCGGAGCGCCCGGCGAGGCGGCTGGGAGGCCGCGGCGGCCCCCCCATGGCAGAGCCGCGGGAGCCCGTCCGGGAGAACGGCGCCCGGGCCGCCAGCACCGCCAGGGCTCTGGTCCGCCCGCCTCTGTAGGCCTCGTAGATGGGGTCGGAGTACTCCAGATTTCGTAGTAAAAGGGGGGGGGTCTGGACCCTCCAAGACAAGCCATTTCAGACCTCCCCCGTGGGAGAACCCTCCCAAACATCGCCCCCAGACCCCCCCAGGCCCTCCAAGATAGCCTGGAAGAGACCCCCCCCGAAATGAGACCCCCCTCCCTTTATTACGAAATCTGGAGTAGATGGGGTCGGAGGATCGCTCCGCATCGCCAATGCATCGCCGATTCATCGTCGTTTTGCAGGCTCGATGTGCAGCCCGTTTTGCTTCACGTCAGCGTCGCCGATGCATTGCCGAAGTCTACGATGCATCGCCGATGCATCGCCGATGTATTGCCGATGTATCGGCGATGCGGCGCGATCCTCCGACCCCATCTACTCCGACCCCACCTAGGAGGCCTCTACCGCCCCTCCAGCCCTCCAAGCCGGCCTGGACACACCTCCCCGGGGTCGGAGGGAGGAGAAGCGATTCTCAAGCAGTGGCGAAGCGTCCCGGCGTGGCGATGGCCCTACCAAACCATGTTCTCAGAACCTTTTTGTGGCTCCCGCGAGATGTTCTTGGAGCACTTCTGGCCGGGACTGTTTTGTTTTAACGCATCGGGTTGATGTTCTAAGAACATTGGTATTGTTCTTAGAACATTTTTGGGTTCTGAGAACATTTCGTGGTAGGACGATAGAAATGCCGGGACGGTCGGTCCCTGCTCAAGCGATACCAACACCAGGGGGCCCCCCTTCAGCGAGGAGGTCCACGATGCCTCCCCGAGCTGGGTGCTGGGGATGTCTCGAGCGAGAGGCGGGGGCCACACCACCAGGGAGACTCCCCTTGCCTCCTCGCACCTCCTCGCCCTGCTGGTGTTGGTGTCGCCTTTCCTTGTTCCCACGGGGAGGGGTCGAAAGCCTTCCCCAAACTTTTGAGGATGGGCAACACGTCACACGCCGACTGGCCCCAAGCGGTCGGTGGATTTTGGTATCTTGGTGCCCTCTTGAGGGCAGTCTCTGGGCCATAGTGGGGCGTCTTAGAGGCCTCGTGTGCCGTCTGGAGACCGTCTTGAGCCGTCTCGGAGCGCTCTTGGGCAATATCGCAGCCTCCTGGACACTTCTGGCTGGGGCCCTCTTGGGAGCCTCTTGAGCCGGACCGTCTTGAGGGTCTCTGTCGTCTGGAAAAGTCATGCGGGACGCTCGGGGACGTTAAACGGGGCTCAGGGCGCTTGAAATATAGCATTTGCAATCGTCAATACAGAATTCGAGGGGACCTGAGGAGACTCCACTCAGTGACTACGGCGCGGTGGCGGATTATGGCAGGCATTTCCTCGTGACGTTTGCCTGGGCATTCAAAACTACTGGCTTAGTCGATCCATATGCCGCGTGCCAGAAGTGCTGCAGTGGGTTCTTTTTGGTGCGGCCGAGTGTTCGGCTGTTGGCCCACACTCGCTCTTGGCAGGAGATTGGCGCTCTGTACTTCGGTAGCAAATCATAGGAGCCTGGTATACCCTCTTAACTCATTCTTTAGCGTTGATTAGCGCTGATTAGCGCGTCTGGAGTCGGTGAGGCAGCGCCGACTTAGCCTCGACTAGCGTCGATCGGCGTCGATTTGGCATCGATTTGCGTCGGTTTGGCGTCCATTAGCGTCGATCCGCACGAGCCGGCAAGATGGTATCGGAGGCTCCCATGAGTTGCCACCGAACTCTGCCTTCCTCTTCTGAGGGAACGAACAAATTGACAATGACATGAACACAAAAACTCGGAGGTCTGCGCGGGTTTCGCGCAGCGGCGCTGGACCCCCATCCCTGGCGCGCGGAGCGCGCCAGGGGCGGCGCCGGAGACGCCGCCAGGGGGTTTTCCAGCGCCGATCCGGGACACCCGCGCGGACCTCCGAGTTTTTGTGTTTCTGTCATCCCCTCGTCTTCCCTGTCTTCCCCTCGTTGTTCGTTTCCCTGTCTTCCCCTCGTCTTCCCTCGTCTTCCCCTGTCTTCCCCTCGTTGTTCGTCTCTTCCCCTCGTCTTCCCCTGTCATCCCCTCGTCTTCCCTGTCTTCCCCTCGTCTTCCCCTCGTCTTCCCCTCGTTGTTCGTTTCCCTGTCTTCCCCTCGTCGACCTGACCTCCGCGGGGGGCCGCGGTGCTCCGCGCCCACGCGCACGAGCCTCCCGGCGCGCGCTGCTGGCACGAAGGGGCGGCACCGGCCCGCAGGGTGCCCTGGCGTCTTGCTCGCGGGCCTGGCCCCGCGGGGCGTCTTGCGCTGCCCCACACTGTGTGCCGAGAGAGAGGACGTGTGGAGGAAGCAATCTATCATAAGTGTAAGTCGGGCCTGTCCCTCTACAGGGGGGACTCTTATCAAAAAATAGGAGCAAAAAGGGTCGGGGGACGATGTTTTTTGACATTTTGTTGCCCATTCGGGGGGCATTTTTGGAGTATTTTTTATTCTCCGACCAAGGTCCCCCTGTAGGGGGACACGCCCGACTTAACCATACTGTGTGCCGAGAGAGGACGTGGACGATGCAATCTACAAAAAGTGGTGGTCGTTCTCTGATGCAGTTTTTTGCTGATCGGCGCGGGCCCGCGTCCCCTCCCCCCCCCTGGAATAGATCCTGGCTGTTTTTGGCGCCTGTTTCGCTGTTTCGAGCAGGTGGAGTCTCCCACCCGGGACGCACTGCTGCAAGCAGTCTCATTAAGCAGAGGTCCGGAGCCAGACCCCCCCGCCCTCCCTCACCCCTCCGCCTAATGTCGAAAACGCCGAATGGGAAAACGCTCACGTGCACGAATCAGCGGGAGGAGGAGGACAGGAGGGGATGGGCCCGTCATCTTTACAGGGAAGCAGGAAACGATAATACATATATATGTATATATATATATATGTATGCACCTACCTACCTATCTACCTACCTACCTACCTACCTACCTACGTACCTACCTACCTACCTACCTACCTACCTACCTACCTACCTACCGACCTACCTACCTACCTACCTACCTACCTACCTACATGCATGTATGCATGCATGCATGCATACATACATACACACATGCATCCATGCATACACATACACATACATACATACATACATACATACATACATGCGTACGTACATACATCCATACATACACGTACACATACACATACGCATGCACATACACATACACATATACATACACATACATATATACATACAGTTACATAGGTTCAACTATAAACCTTTATATCGACACATACATATCCACATACATATACGGATGACTATAAGCATACACATACACATACATATACATGTACACATACCTATACAAATACATAACCATTTACATTTACATACATATATATGCATATGCATACACATCTACAACTACACGTGCATACACACATATATACGCATATGCATCTACATCTACATATACATATACATATACATATGCATACACATATACATATACATAGCCATATACATATACATGTACATAGACATAAACATTTACACACATATTTACATATGCATATGCATACACCTGTACATATACATATACATACACATATACACATACACATGCACATACACATACATACACATATACATATACATAGACATACACCTATCATAATACGTATGCATATACATATACATGTACGCTCATAACTATATAGACACATATATATGTATATATGTATGCGCACACACTGTTGGATGCCCGCGCTGATTGTTTTGTTGTATCTGCCCTGGGCCCCAGTGGCAGCGTCCGGGCGGATCTTCGAACGTGTGCGTGTGTGTGTGTGTGTGTGTGTGTGTGTGTGTCGAGGGCCCCCAAACGGGGTGGTGACCGCACCGTGTGGTGAGTCGGTGGGTATTCGGAGTCACCGCACGGTTTTGGGACTCGGGTCGTTCTCCGAAGATGTCTTGGGCGACGGGTCTCCGGAGTCCCAAGACCGTGCGGTGACGGACCGTGCGGTGATGTCTTGGGGGATTTCGAGGTCACCGCACGGTCCGTCACCGCACCGTTTCGGGACTCCAAATAGTGTCTGTGTGTATGCCATGCTTTATTCTCTTGCACAGGGTGTCTAGAGCTCCGACCACTTTATTTCGGCACCGCACCCCCCCCCTTCATCATCATCATCATCATCATCATCATCATCATCATCATCATCATCATCATCATCATCATCATCATCATCATCATCATCATCATCATCATCATCACCATCATCCTCACCATCATCACCATCATAATCACCATCATCATCATCATCATCATCCATCATCATCATCATCATCATGCGCCCCCTCCGTCTCAGCGCCCTCCCGCGGCTCCAGCGCCCGCCCAGTGCCCCCTCCGCCCCGACCACTTTATTTCGGCACCGCACCCCCCCCCGCTCCGCCCCCTCCCCCGCGCCGTCTCAGCGCCCCCCCGCGGCTCCAGCGCCCGCCCAGTGCCCCCTCCGCTTCGACCACTTTATTTCGGCACCGCACCCCCCCCCGCTCCGCCCCCTCCCCCGCGCCGTCTCAGCGCCCCCCCGCGGCTCCAGCGCCCGCCCAGTGCCTCCTCCGCCCCGACCACTTTATTTCGGCACCGCACCCCCCCTCCCCGCTCCGCCCCCTCCCCCGCGCCGTCTCAGCGCCCCCGCGCGGCTCCAGCGCCCGCCCAGTGCCCCCTCCGCCCCGACCACTTTATTTCGGCACCGCACCCCCCCCCCGCTCCGCCCCCTCCCCCGCGCCGTCTCAGCGCCCCCGCGCGGCTCCAGCGCCCGCCCAGTGCCCCCTCCGCCTCCGACCACTTTATTTCGGCACCGCACCCCCCCCCCGCTCCGCCCCCTCCCCCGCGCCGTCTCAGCGCCCCCCCGCGGCTCCAGCGCCCGCCCAGTGCCCCCTCCGCCTCGACCACTTTATTTCGGCACCGCACCCCCTCCCCGCTCCGCCCCCTCCCCCGCGCCGTCTCAGCGCCCCCGCGCGGCTCCAGCGCCCGCCCAGTGCCCCCTCCGCCCCGACCACTTTATTTCGGCACCGCACCCCCCCTCCCCGCTCCGCCCCCTCCCCCGCGCCGTCTCAGCGCACCCGCGGCTCCAGCGCCCGCCCAGCGCCCCCTCCGCCCCGACCATTTTATTTCGGCACCGCAACCCCCCCCCCCGTCCGCCCCCTCCCCCGCGCCGTCTCACGCCCCGCGCGGCCCAGCGCCCGCCCAGTGCCCTCCACACCACTTATTTCGCACACCCCCCCCCCCGCTCCGCCCTCCCTCCTCCAGCGCCCGCCCAGCGCCCCCTCCGCTCGATTTATTTCGGCACCGCACCCCCTCCCCGCTCCGCCCCCTCCCCCGCGCCGTCTCAGCGCCCCCCCGCGGCTCCAGCGCCCGCCCAGTGCCTCCTCCGCCCCGACCACTTTATTTCGGCACCGCACCCCCCCTCCCCGCTCCGCCCCCTCCCCCGCGCCGTCTCAGCGCCCCCGCGCGGCTCCCAGCGCCCGCCCAGTGCCCCCTCCGCCCCGACCACTTTATTTCGGCACCGCACCCCCCCTCCCCGCTCCGCCCCCTCCCCCGCGCCGTCTCAGCGCACCCGCGCGGCTCCAGCGCCCGCCCAGTGCCCCCTCCGCCCGACCACTTTATTTCGGCACCGCACCCCCCCCCCGCTCCGCCCCCCCCCCCGCGCCGTCTCAGCGACTCCGCGCGGCTCCAGCGCCCGCCCAGTGCCCACTCCGCCCCGACCACTTTTATTTCGGCACCGCAAACCCCCCCCCGCTCCGCCCCCTCCCCCGCGCGTCTCAGCGCCCCCGCGGCCCGGCGCCCAGCGGCGCCCCCCCGCCTTTTTTATTTCGGCGCACCGCCCCCCCCCGCTCCGCCCCCTCCCCCGCGCCGTCTCTAGCGCCCCCCCGCGGCTCCAGCGCCGCCCATCGCCCCCTCCGCCCCGACCACTTTATTTCGGCACCGCACCCCCCCCCCCCCCGCTCCGCCCCCTTCCCCGCGCAGCGCTCCAGCGCCCGCCCAGTGCCCCCTCCGCCCCGACCACTTTATTTCGGCACCGCACCCCCCCCCCGCTCCGCCCCCTCCCCCGCGCCGTCTCAGCGCCCCCCCGCGGCTCCAGCGCCCGCCCAGTGCCCCCTCCGCCCCGACCACTTTATTTCGGCACCGCACCCCCCCCCCCGCTCCGCCCCCTCCCCCGCGCCGTCTCAGCGCCCCCGCGCGGCTCCAGCGCCCGCCCAGTGCCCCCTCCGCCCGACCACTTTATTTCGGCACCACCCCCGCGCCCCGCGCGCGCGGCTCCAGCGCCCGCCCAGTGCCCCCTCCGCCCCGACCACTTTATTTCGGCACCGCACCCCCCCCCGCTCCGCCCCCTCCCCCGCGCCGTCTCAGCGCCCCCGCGCGGCTCCAGCGCCGCCCAGTGCCCCCTCCGCCCCGACCACTTTATTTCGGCACCGCACCCCCCCCCCGCTCCGCCCCCTCCCCCGCGCCGTCTCAGCGCCCCCGCGGCTCCAGCGCCCGCCCAGCGCCCCCTCCGCCCCGACCATTTTATTCTCTTGCACAGCTGTGTTCTAGAGCTCGGACCTCTTTATTTTCGTTCGTCGTTCGTTCGTCATTCGCCGTTCGTCCCCCCCCCCGGCCACAGAAGGAAACTCCTGGGGGAAGGAGGCGAACGCCTCCTGCCCCTCGCAGCTCCTTGGTGCAAGAGCCAGGGCACGCGTGCCACTTGTTCTAATCTCGGCGCACGCTCCACCAAAGTGCGCGTGTAGATTTCACAGCGCCTTGCTCCGTTTAGGTACCACAAGGCAGCGAATGTACAGGCTGATCGGAGGCACCCTGACTCAGGGTGCTTCCCTTGAATTTCTGAGTGCAGCGTTGGTTGGATCTGTCCGCCTCGCAGCATTGGACATCTCGTTCCACGCAGCATTAACCAGATCTACCCATGTAGTTTAGGCATCACTGTAGTGGGTATTTCTGATGCTGAACAACAATCGCATCGCCATGATCATCAATGTCGTAACTGTCGTATCCATCACCCGCAAGCAAAATACAACATCATCAGCAGCTCGTGGCAATTGGCATCGACGCCCTCTTCAAGGATTTTTCTGCCCACGCCATGTGGCCAGCACAGGAGGGGTCAAAGTGGTTCAGAAGGCATGTATTCTGGGAAGCGAACTGTCTGGCAGACCCGGCGCCTGAGCGAGCACTAGAACTTCCTTGGCAATAATTGCTCCGTCATGATGCTGCCCGCAGCTGAGCCTGCTGACTGGCATAATGTACGTTTCATGGAATCTTTCGACATCCCGACGAGGCCACAGGGCAGCAGCTAGATGTGTCATTGACACCCTGACGGCCACGGGCTGGCAGATTTGGAAGCAGAGTGGTCCAGACATCCCAGGGAGCACGTCCATGCACCCCGAGTTGGAAGCGGCGCGTCTATTGATCAGTATCGTCTGTGCCTCCTTGTCGCCCAGTACTTGCCCCACCGATGGGTACGACATTGGCACGAGACATCTCTTAGCAATCTTCCACGAACCTGTTTCTGGTCGCCTGTCGCGTGCACTGGTGTATTCCCATGATGCCACTTGGCCTGCGCAATGGATATCCCGCGATGCCGTGCTGCAGTGTTTTGCTTGTCGTGACATGTGCGCCGAGCCGCTCACGGCTTAGAGGAGCCATAGTCAAACCTCGTACCAAACAGGATCGGCATGACCACCGTGATTAACGTCTCAGGGGATCTTGTGTTGGAGCGCGACAAAGCGACCAGGTGGCAACTGAAATGTGTCTGGGAAGTTTGGGCGACTGGCTGGCACATTTCAGGGGCCGCGGCCATGCATGCCGAACTGCAATCGACGCTTCTACTGACATCAATCAATCCTCCTGCTGCCTCTCACAGCAGCATACGCGCACACCTCCAGATGATGAAACATTGGCGTGTTCGTGAAATTGGTCTTGCTATCCAATGGCGTCGGGCCCTTCCCGCCACCGTGCCTGGTTTGTGGGTGTGATGAAACCTACTGTATATTCTTTGGGATCTCGTGGTAGGCCTCTCGGTGGCCTCTTGGAGGCAGCTTGAAGGCCCCTGTGGGGCCGTTTTGGGGCCTCTTCTGTGCCTCTTTTGGGCCTCTTGGTGCCTCCAGGGAAATCTGTGGGTCTCCTGGGCGCCTCTGGGGGCCTCCTGGGAGCCTCTTGGGGCGGAAAGCTAGGATTTTCGCTTCCTGATCCCTCTTTTGTGCCCCTTTTGGGGCCGTCTTGGGCCCTCTTGGGCCGTTTTGGGGCGCTCTCAGGCCGTCTTGGGGCCCTCTTGGAGGCCTCCTTGGCCGTTTGTTTTTTTGGGCGGTCTTGGGGGACTCCTGGGCTGTCTTGCGTCGCAAAACCGAAAAAAGGCACGAACTCCTAAATCTTTCAAACATTGCAGAACAATCAATGATGTTTGCCTCTTGGGGTCCTCCTGGGAGGCCTCTTCGAGGCCTCTTGTGTGAATAGAACCCGTGTAATACCCTCATATATACTCCTTATCCTCACCTCTCCTGCGCCTGGCCGTTTGGGCTCAGGTATTGGGACATATCGATCAGACCTTTGATCGTGCAGGAGGGAAAGACATCCATTTCTCCCTCCTTCCCTCTACCAGCGGATCAGGGGTTCTGTACCCTTGTACTTCAACCCCATACACAGGTTATCAGCCCCTTAAAGCTCACAGTTCATCGAAACCCGCGCCGCGATCTCGCACGCGGCCTCGATGGAACCCAAACGGCGCATGCGCCGTAAGGGGTCCGTCGGGGCCTCGCGTCCGAGCTCTCCGACGGCGCGACGGCTCGGTGACGAGTTGGAGAGCCTTAGTGCGGACTGTGTTGGTGTCCCAGGTACCCCCCCCCAGCTCCGACGGACCCGAGGCGCGGCTGGCTGCTGAACTTCACCGCAACGCCGCCCGCGGGGGGACAAGAGAAGGAATAGGAGCATGTAGGAAGGAGTTTCGCACGCCTACCTTCGATCCTCCATCTCCTCCTCCGTCGGGAGCAATCCCAACTGCGTCAGGCGAAAGCCTCGCTGGCCCTGATACTCCAGGGCGCTTTCGCGCTAACCGCCGATGGACTTCAGGTGCTGGTACCCCCAGCCCTGCGACCGTTCCTGTCGCGGAGCACGTAGCCACCTTCGAGGAACTCAGTAGACCAGTGGCGGCACAGCCGCAGACGCAGTACCCCAAGGTATCATCGGATGAGACACCGCACACACACGGTCCTAGCCGCAGCTCGTCCGCGCGCAACCGTCGTGGGGCCCCAGGCCCATGCGGCGAGAGTAGGTCGAGCCCGCGCGCAGCCTCTCAGAGGCCAAGCACTCCTCGCGAGAGGGGGCAGGGGGGCGCCCACGCTCCCCACCTCTCCATCTCAGACGACCCGCTGGCGGCGACGTCCGCTGCAGGTGAAATAGCTGAGCTCAGAGACCAGGTTGAAACCTTCGTGCCCAGGCAATACTCTGGACTACTGCAGAGCGTTCAGACGAACGCTGCCAACGCTGCTGCCATGCGCCAAGATCTTGGCGGCGCCTTAGGGATCATCGATTCCAGGATCGCCGGAGATCGACGCATCATAGGTGAGCTGCAGTACCAGGTTGACCGTGAGGTGTCACGCTCAGGTGAACGAACGGCGATGGTCGAGAACCTGCGCAATTATCTCGCGCAGGTGGAGCAACAGCTTGTGCTCGTACGCGACACTGGCGTTTCCGCAGTCAGGATCCTCCACGACGAGATCCATGACCAGCTCCGCAACCGACCACCACCAGCCGAGGCCACCGACCTTGGCGACGTTCAGTCTCAGATCAATGATCTTCGATCCCACATGGACCACACTACGGCGACGCTTCGCAACGAAGCGCACGCCAACTCGTCGAACCTGATCGACATGTTGCCACGTACTGAGAGAGTCATCGCTCGAAGGCTTGATGCGACCAACGCTGTCGTGCAGCCACTCGCTAACAGGATCTCTGAAATCGAGCAGCGCTCTCCTGGCGTACAGGACGCCCTGGCAGAGTTGCGTGTCGGACGAGCCCAGACTGGCCAGCTGGATTCTCCTCCCACGGTTTACGATTTCGCCCGCCTCACTGACAGGTTGCAGGAGGTTGAGAAGGCGGCGGACCACACGCAGTTGGAGCTCTCCCAGGTTATTCGTGAGAGAGATACTGAGAAGGTACGTGTTGAGGGGCACCTCACACGTCTGGAAAGTGAGTTGGAGGCACAAGGTGCCCGTCTCCGAGCCCGCGAGCAACGACTTGATCGGTATTCACAACGTTCTCGGGATACTGATGAGTACACACGCCAACAGGTGGACCAGATACACGAAGACATGACGAGCTGGACCAATCAGCTGATTGACCACACCAATGACACCATACTCCACCTTCAACCTGCAACCGACCTGCACAGGCCGACGGCAGCGTCCGCCGAAGCACCACAAGCTTCTGCAGGACAACAACGACGTACGTCACCAGGAGCAGCCTCCGCGGCAGCTTCAGCACAGACACGCCATGTGTCTCCTGTGCGCACAGAACCGACTACTGACGGTGTGCCGATACCCTCACAACCATTGTCTGCGGTTTCGGTCAACACTACTACTCCTATCAAGGAATCAGACACCGTCCGAGTCCCTGTCTTGCCTAAGATCACGCAGCTGCTCGAGTGGCAGCAAAAGGTGCGGAAGAATTTTGGCGCCGCCTCAGGGCGACCATCCAACGCATATGCCTTCCTATGCGTGGCTGAACAGCCCGAGTGTACCTTCGAGGACTTACAAGACAGTGGAGACTTCGAGAGCATCGATTGCAAACTCGCTGCCGCTCTGAGCGACATCTTATCCTCAGACTTGCGCTACCAAATCAGGCTCATCGAAACCAGAGGGCACAAAGCAGGACGCATGCTCAAAGGACGCCAGATCTACTGGCACATCCTACAGTCGTACAAAGTGACAGAGGTTTATGACTACCTGCACGACTTCGAGCGCCTTAAAGAACTGAGGATGAGAGATGAAGATTTGCAACGTTTCATTACTGACTGGGGCGCTTGACTATTGGAGCGCCGAGAAGCACCCGACCCAAAGTTTTTGGAATCTCTGTTTCGTACACAGATTCGCAGACATGCCTGGATGAAACAAGACATGTATGAGTACCAGCGCATGAAGATCAGCGGCCCGAATCGTACCTATGATTGGCCCCGGCGGCGCGACCTGGACGTGCTGGAGCTCAAACAATTGGAGAAGCATCAAAATGAGTTACGGTACGAACACGAAACTCGTTCTCAAGTCAATGTATGCGCTGCATGGAAGAAAGGCAACTGTCGCAATGGTGAGCGATGCAAGGCTTTGCATACCTATTCCAGGGATTGGAAGGACACCAGATCTTCCAGAGCATCGACCGCTGGTGGCAGCTCCCGCCGCAGCGTGCCAACCCCTGCGAACCACAAGAAGCCAGCATCGAAACCATTTTGCTTCGAGTTCGCCAAGCGCAACACATGCACCAGAGGCGACAAGTGCAAGTTCCCACGCGTTGCACAGCGCAAAGACTTCGCACAGAACAAGTGCCCTAAGGGCGACAAATGCAAATATGCTCATCTTACACCTGGTGCGAAGACTCCCGAGCGAAGCCCGAGCCGACCACGGACCTCCAGTCAGGATGGTCGCGGCCGACCACCATCCCGCGGATCAGGGAGCCAACGTTATTCACAACGCGGGGGGTTCCGCTCCGCAAGCGACTCACGCCATGGACGTGACAACCGACGCCACTACGACCGATCTCGTTCATCTTCCAGGAGGTCTCCAGACTCTCGCAGTCAGTCGAGAAGTCGTTGCGACAGATCTTCGAGATCTACCTCCCGAGGACGAGACAACCGTGGCGGCGGACGTGGCAGCCCACGTGGCCGTGATAGATCATATGGTAGTGACAGAGGACGTGGCAGACGTTCCACGAGCCGTGGTTCGTCCCGTGGTTCTCCCACGCCAGAGCACGTTCTCCCGCCAACTATCGACGTTCACGCCGTTCCGACCGCGGTTGCGTCTAAGGTCACTACAACATCTACCAAACCACGCCGTCGGATACGTTTCGACACACGTAATGTGGACTACTACCTACATACCGTATCTGGCAGGGCCAGCTTGGACAAGTGGAGGGAGATGCCGAACGAGGGTGACATTGTCAACGTACCAGACCCGCTACCACAACGATGGTGGGATCAAAGTGCAGACGCTCTACGAGAATGTCAAAAAGAGGCGCAGCTGTGGTACAAAGATCTATGCGACTACCGACACAACAAGGAGTCGGTGGTCACACCAACTGCGATCCCAGATTATGACGACTCTACCAAGCAGTCACCAAAGAAAGTCCAGACGAAGACAACGACGATGCAAGTCGACCCACCACGCTTGACTGCTGCATTGACACGATCTTGGGTTCTCGACAGTGGTTCTGCGCATCATATTCAGGGTAATCATGAACTGACGCAGACCGAATCGGATCGCATATCGATTCGCGAAGGGCATATTCTGGAAACTGCCAATGGCGATCGTACTGTCAACGAGCACTATGACATACGGCTACCCGAGGTTGGCTTACATAGTTCATCCCTTGCCTTGCCAGACTGTCCATCACTACTATCAGTTGGGAAATTGATTGAGGTTGATGGCTTTCGGCAGCTTTGGGATCCTGAGCTGGGCTACTTGCTTCAGGATCCGGGGGGCCAATGGTATAATATTCCAGTCAACAACAGAGTCCCAGAATTGCGACTCGACGACCTGATACTGATACCGCCACCACGTCTGTGCACTTCGTCAGCGCCCCGACGTCGTCAGCGCAAGCGTTCATCCGCCCGCTGCAACGACATATGTTGGTGCTGCAAAACTACAGAGCAGTCAGCAACTGCAGATGAGCTGCGGCCCCACATAGGGACCTGCCCCAAGAGACCGCATGTCGGCGAGGAAGGAGGAGCGCGGACCGCCACGGTCGAAGAACCTCCCGACACAAATAATGCCGAGCCTAACGTGGACATACCCACCGACTCGCTTATGTCTCAGACGCAGTGTTCTCCTCCAACATGCGGGGGGCTAGCAGATACAGCTCAAGCAGATACCGACATGCCGACGGAGACGCTCACACCAGTGCACCACGACAATGATCGCGTTCTTCCAAACAGACAGAAGAAGCCCATCGACCCTATGCATTACATGACCCACAGTCCAAAACACCCAAACTGTGAGATTTGTTCTCGCACGATGGCGCAGAATGCTCCGTGTCGATGACAGCGCAAACCACATCCACCGGCGGGCCCCGCCGACGAGGACACAGCCTACGAGGCCTTTATCCCGAAGAAGTTTGGGGAAGCTCTAACTGCCGACCATGTCGTCTTGGCCAAAGACGATGCCGCCGACATGCACGGCGACAAGTATGCACTTGTCGTCCTGGATAGATACACCGGCATCTTCATGGTTTTCCCAGCACTACACAAAGACGCAGCTACTACAAAGGCATCCTTCCAACATTTCATCTCCGCAAACGATGAGGTGAATAATATCTACACATATAATTCTGGAGAGCTTCAGAAGGCTTGCCGCCAACTGGGATGGAGACATGACACTAGTACGCCGCATCGTCCGCAAACGAATGGATTGATCGAGCGCGTCGTCAAGATTGTCATTCTCGGTGCGAGAGCTGTGTTGCATATGTCTGGTCTGGGACATGAATGGTGGAAAGAGGCCATGCAAGCCTTTTGCTGTGGACATAATTTTGCGCATCCATCCACGGGCGTTGCCGCCCTCAGCGAGGAGCACGTCGACAAGACAGCTCATGAAATGCGTTTTGGCGTAAGTTTTCCCGGGCACTGCATTCCATTCGGTGCTCGGATCTTCTGGAAATGCCTCAGCCCCGAGATCAATGACGAGACTGCAAAGTTCAAAGAAAACACTCGGGAAGGGTTATTCATGGGTTACCATTTACACTCTGGTGGACGATGGTCAGGTGATTATCTTGTCTTGGACACGGCTACATACGTCAAGAACCCCGACGGTGAACTGTGTCACGTGCACAGAGTCAAAGACATCATCATCCCTGACGGCAAGTTCCTACCCAGTGAATGAGGGTACCCTGCGACATCACAACCCTGAGGCACACGACGAGGTCAAGGCATCTACCTCTCGCCCCTTGGGCGACAATCCATTGCCCGAGCCTCCACTAGCCTACCCTAAAGAATGGGATGATCCGTCTATGATGACAACAGACGACAACATCGCTGATACCCACGCATCGGCCTCTGAGGTTGCTGCGCCAGCGCCGGAGCCCGACTACCGGGAACAGCGCGGATATTGCGTCATCAGACATATACGTACTCCACGCAAGAAATTGTTCATGCCGACGGATGACGTCATGAACATACCTGTACCTGTCGACCAGCTCGACGTGACCCGAGACTTCGACACGACTTCTACCTTCGATGGAGAAAGCGTCTTTCGCGACGTTTGGGACGGTGTCAGCGCCAACGACCACGGGGAGTTGAGCGAGCCATGGACCGGCCTGGTTCGATTCTATGAGCTCCCAAAAATGATGCCAGACGGCAACATGGTGGTACGTGGCCGCGAGACACGTGTACAGACTACTACGCGCCCTGATCACATTCTTCCCGAGCATTGGAAAACCTTATCTCGTGGACAGCAAAAGAAAGAAATCGAATACGCCGAAGATGTCAAACGAGCTCGTGAGATTCGCGACCGAGCTGCACTTCGAGCGTGGACACGACAGGACAGACAGGCCACCAATTTCCGCACCACTACAGCTGGCGGGCCCACATGGAACACTGTGGAACGAAGGATTACGTACGATACCGACAACGGCGCGGTCATCCGTGACGAAGACATCAAGGGCGTGACCAACAAAGAGATTCTGTATGCCAAATTACCTGGTGGGCCACGTGACATTACTACGGTACTCTACTACCGCCAACCCCCACCACAGCATGCTGGAGACGCACGTGCTTTGGTACTTGTCGACAGTGAGGGGAACGACTTTGGGACCATGAGCCCGCTTACGCGCCAGTTCGCCCAGTCGGCAGCAGTGCCCACTATGCCACGTGAGACGACGTACGCACCGGCGCACAGAGACAAAATTCCGGATTCCTCGTGGGCACGCCCGGCCCTAGTTACCAGAAGTTTGAGTGAGAAAGAAGTTGCCGCATAACCACGTGCACAGGAGGCCCTAAGAAAAGAATACGAGCGACTTGAAAATAAACAAACGTGGATGTTGGAGACTGTTGCAGAAAAAACTGATATTGAGTCACAAGCGATTCGTACTGGGACGAAAGTTCATTTCTTCAATATCTTGGAGCTATCTTCAGTCAAACATGAGGAACTTCCACCTGATCTACGAAAGTTCAAGGGCCGAGTGGTGGTTCAGGGCAATACAGGCAAAGATGAAACTGGTTTGGCTGCCATATTCGCCGACGCCGCTTCCAGCGCTTCGCATATTGAGGCTTCCAAACTTTGCGATGCTACTGCATTATTGCCACAATATGCGGGCGAACAAAGTGATGCACCTGGAGCATACACGCAGGCATTATTATACGGTGACGGACGAATCGACCCAGTGGATACTTGGATTACCATACCCAAATGGCGCCAACCGGCATCCTGGTCGAAATGCAAGAATCCAGTGTGCCGATTACGATTGGCACTATACGGACATCCTCTTGCAGGTGTCTTTTGGGAACGAAAGTGTCGCACATGCTTGGGGAGTGTTGGATTTGAGCCTATTCCAGGATGGGAATGCGTATGGAGACACAACAAATTGGGACTGATACTTTCAGTATATGTGGACGACTTCAAATTAGCCGGACCAGTTAACAATCTACAAGCTGGCTGGGATTATATCCGCAAAAGCGGTATTGACTTGGACCCATCTACTCCATACTCTCAATATCTTGGCTGTGGACAACAGGCATATGATGTACCGCAGAACATCTTCGACAACAGAATGTCTACCATTCGACCTATGTTGCCCATGCGCAGTGATAAAGATTACCATGCAGCCAAACAAGTTCGTGGAATTCGACATGACATGCTTGGTTTTACTGATCACCAGGGGCCAGGGTCACGTCGGAAACGGTCCGACTCGCCGAGGACTTCGCGATCCAAATCGCCTGGCTCCTCCGGGTCGGTCGCCAGACCCACTAGCGTGCTCAACGCACGGCCGCGATCACCCAGCCCAGCCAGATCGGCCGATACACCTTCCACTACGACAGAATCCGCACCAGTCACATACGATGACCTACCTGACGCCGGGGCCCCTGGCATCGAGGACACCTCCTTCACCGATTCCGATTACTCCGACGAGGGTATCCTTGGCCAGGACGCGGCGAGTGTACTGATGAAGATTCTCTACTTGGCACGTTGCTGTCGTTTCGATCTCTTACATCCAGTATGTATGCTAGCCAGAGAGATTACCAAATGGAATACCACGTGTGATAAACGTCTACATCGATTGATTTGCTACATCAAAACGACGCGTACACATTGTTTAAATGGATGGATAGGCGATTCTTCAGACAAGTTATCCATCATGCTCTTCACTGACGCCTCGTTCGCCGATTGTACAACATCCTCCAAGTCCACTACCGGCGTCTTCGCCGCGCTTGTTGGACCTAATGCGTTCTTCCCGGTCAACGCTGTGTGTAAGAAACGGTTGTATCGCACTCATCAACAGAATCCGAGATCGTTGCTCTTGACTCAGCACTACGACTGGAAGGACTACCACTACTCTCATTCTGGGAAGCCGTGGTGGGAGTTGCCAACACGTGCAAAGAGAAGAATATTTGCCTGGGCTGCCAGGGGCGCGCCGACACGGCGACGTGTCCAACATTGGCCGCCAAAAAGAAGAGGCGCAAGCCATCGCCTCGCAAGGCACCCCCCGCAAGGGGATCTTCCCCTAGCCGTAGGCAGCTACCGCTGAAGACGGAGTTACCTATGCCTCCAATGAGGCGCACGATATCCCATGAGGGTATTGCATTGCACGTGGATCTAGAACCTGTTCAGGAGAACAGCTCTCCCAAAGTGCGTCTCATCGTCTTTGAGGATAACCAGGCCGTGCTCAAAATTGTCCAAAAGGGACGTGCACCAGCACTTCGTCATCTTCATCGTACTCATCGTATCAACCTGGATTGGATATGCGAGACAAGCTAACTCGAACATATTGAGCTCAAGTATGTAGGTACAAAAGAGCAGATTGCAGATATGATGACCAAACATTTTGAGCCAAAGAAAGCAGACCTCTGGAGGGACCTCTTGGAACACTCGCTCATCTTTCCCGTTGCTCCGGTACAGTGTCCTCCAAAGAAACCATGGAAACCGCTACGAGGGCCTCGGAGGCCCGACGGTTTACCTCATGTTGCTGAACCTCCAGAACTGGATGGATTTCCGGAAGTATGCAAAATCTTACTTACAGAGAAAGAAAGCTGGGGCGAGGTAGGATCATAGTGTGGAATGCAGTGCGTTGGACAAGCCAATCACGAGGGCATATGCGCATGTATGCACCATATCGGTGCACCCGCTGCAGCTACCGGTTCGCGCACACCTCGCTCGAGAGCACGTTCCCCGCACGGTAGACAACCCCGCCATCCTCCCTCACCTCCACATGATACAGAGAGTTCTAAGACACTCATTGTGCGTTTGTGCCGCAGCAATTTTACGACTCGAGCTACAAAGCTTACAAGCATTCTGTTCGCCGTGTGCGAGGCGCAAATAAGTGAGATCGGTTCTAATCCCGATTCCCCCATCCCCGAGATGGATCAGGCACCGCCGCTCCACCTCGTCGGCTGGCCCATCGGCTGCGACGCCGAGTACGACCCGAACGCCAAGGGCGACGACCGCGTGGGCTTCACGTACCACGCTCAAACTGGTCGCCCTCGTGATCCTGACGATGGATATCTATATATATATATATATGCGTACATCAACGGCGCGCTGATCGCAGTGCAGATTTTGATCTCCGCGTACCCGACGAATCCACTATTGTCGAAGTTGCCCGCTCTGCGTCCGCTGACGTGAGGAGTTGGATCGGCGAAACTGGTGGAACAGTCGGCGGCGACGCCAACTATGAGTACAATACGATTACGGCTACACCATGGCTATCTTTCATGAGAGCCATGTGCATGATCTCCAGCCTGTTCACTCGCAACTCTTCTGTGCAAGAAAGTGTTCGTGGCTTGCATGATCATTTGCACGCGGTGAGTCCAGGCTCACACCGCAAGTGCCCGCCAATGGACCTCACGACAGTGATATTGAAGATGGAGTGGATGATGATACACAACGATTGGTCAAACATTGGCAGTGCAGTACTTGGACAATCTGCCGAGGACAGCGTTCAGGATACAAAATACTATTATGGAAATGGACTTTGCGCACCTTCCGACGTATACAGCAATGGATTGACCACTCCAAGCTACGCTCCTAAACTTGACCGTGCTACGATCAAGTTACCCATGCGCCCACCTGGCTTAGCCAGGACATCAGATACTGCGGGACACATTGGCCACGTTGTCGAAGATAATCTTGTCACCGAGATGAGGGCGTTCTCCGACCTTAACCAGACAAGCAAATTCCGCCGCAAGCTCAGTACATGGCTGACTGCACGCGGAGGATTTGGAGGCATCGGGTCATACCCCAAGACGGTGGCAACACCATCCGATCACCCAGACGGCTGGAAGGCATTACCAGAGTACGACGAAACTATGACGAGTACTTATCGTTGGCAACCATACGACGAGGGCTCCGTATTCATTGGCGAGACCCCCACTGAGGTTGACCCTGGTCTTACTCCTGGTAATGATATTGACCCACTCGAACTTGAACAAGCAAAGTACAGCGCGTTTTGTGGTGGCCGGTTGATTTCTACTCTTCTCTCAGACAACGGATGCCACTCACTCGTGCAGGAAGACCTGGCACTTCTTTTGCATCATGCCTTCGGCCCGTCAGGGCACGCATACAAATGGACAAATTTGTACACCGATTCAGCATGGATTATGCATCTCAAGGAAAGGATCCAATGCCGCCAAGCACAAGAAGTACCCGAGCCACGGCATCGACGAGCTCAACAGCCCACGAAAGCGAGACCATCTCGCCAAAGTATCAAACGTTGGCCTTGTACCTTTATTTATGCCGTGCCTCAATCGCGCGGAATGCATGGGTGGCGCTACCCTCGAGCACTTGTCGACCATTATCCGCGACGACATCATGATGTGGGCATTCTCCTTTGGCAATTACAAAGAATGGCTCAAACAGAACGACGCGCCGATTGGCCAGGACTGTATTCAATTGCCAGAGGCTGGTGGAGACACCCGCGGTGATATGGCGCAGCTCCGTGAACAGCGTACGCAGACACAGGAGAGCCGTACCACAGCTATTCTCAATAACCAGTTCGAATCCACCCTCGAGCAGCGCAACATGATCAACATGATCCGCGAGGCCAGAGGCCTGATGATAATGGGCGGCACTGCCTCTATCAAAAAGTGGCGTGAATTGAACGAGGTCATCTTGGAATATTGGGCTGATGACTTTCCTGCATTCGTGAAACAAAGGCACTATTGCAGAGGCCTCAACGCCATGGTAGTATGGAGTGCAAACGACATTGCATGTGCCAACCACGGACAGAATACGGTGGACATGCGTCGCCATGAGAATTGTGCACCCACTTCCGTGCGCGAGCTCATGAAGATGGAATGCGAGGGCGGCGTCCCGACGCTCATGCCAGTACACGTACAAGTGGATGTATCACGCTTTATTGATGTGATGCAGTACTTCCGTTGCCCTACGGTTATGGGGCCAGGCAAGGCAGCACAATGGGGCGTGCACCCGAACTTTGATTACCACACGGACGATTTGATCAAGACGATGCAATCGCGTGGTATTACAGTTCTTCCATCAGATCACTGGGTAGAAGTGTATGACAGAGTTACGCCTCAGGCTTGGCATGCAAGCCAGAACAATCACAACTTGGCGATGTTTACGACACAGTTCTGTGATGCAGTATGCTATCGTAATTTCTGTGCTTTGATCCAGTCACTGCCTTCTCAGCCGTATCCATTCAGACCTCCTATCATGACTCCCGTCACGGACGAGCAGGCCTACACACAGGCCGAAGAGATCATGGATGCCCTTAACTTTAGAGAGAGGATCACCAACGAATGGGAGAGAGATCTCAGCCTCACAACGCTGATGGCACAGACAGCTGGTGAAATGGCTCATTGTGCTTGGATGGCATCATGTGCCGATGGTACGTTGCCAGAATCCATGCCAGCTACCACTGGTGATCCAGACATACCTATTCCTGGGATCCCGACACAGCCACCAGCACCTGATCCTCGCGAGCCGAACCAGGCAATTCCTCAGGACGATCCATTTGGTCATGCATAGGACGAGTTGTTCAACTACCTCTTACTGCTGATCAACGACTATCCTGGGGCATGGGCATCCTGGGATTCAGTCGAGAAACAAGAGCTCCTCCACCCCAAGATCATGAAAACAGTTGAAGATGCACATGCTGTTACTTGGGTTGTGTTTGAGCAGTTTCTACAGCAGATTACCGATTTGGACGGAGATGATGACGCGACCAAATCACGACTCATTGCAGAAGGCAACTGGTTGAGCGCTCACCGTATAGTCCCTGCTGCCGAGAATCGACAGACCATCGAAGCATGCAAACCATTCTTCAGACAAAATGCATTGGATCGGGTGGCATTGGGACTTGAACCCGATGTTCCGACTGCCGTATGGCGCGCGGCGGTTGAGGCGGACCAGCCAGCACCACCAGGCCCATTGTCTGAGCCACTACAGCCTGGCCCGCAACCGATAGCCGTGCCAGAGCCATAAACGCTTGGCCCGCTTCCAAACCGCACGCCAGAAGATCCATTGCCAACAGAACAGCTCCCGACAGCCGAGACAGTCCCGATCCCCGGCGACGGCACCGACTTAGACGCGACGGAGCGGGAGGCAACTCCTGCCGGCGACGACCCTTCTCCACACACGATAAATATATTGTCCTGGCAGGACAGCTGCGAGCGTTCCATGTGCGAAGACATCAGCCAGATCGGGACGTTCGACAATGCATGCACTATTCGAGGGTGCAAGCTTCAAGCAGGCCTCGTGGGCGATCATCCGTACGTTTCTCCTGTATTGCGAGGTACGTCCGCGACCAACGGCTTTGCGTGCCTGCAGAATGAGGAATGGTTCGAGCAATTGCAACACGACGATTGTGTGATTGCTCATGCTCCCGATATTGCACAATCTGGTTGCTTCCCGGAATGGAAGTGGATATCGCTCCCACATTACGACGAGATACGTTATGGTCCTGAACTACTTGAGGAGTGGCTCGGAGATCCTAAATACATGAGCAAAGACATCACGACGATGCTACGCCACGAGATCCACTACAAGAAGTTCCATATCAACCAATTCCACGATCGACGCATCAACATATGGCCGAAAACAGCGGATCGTGAGCGGAAGATCCCAAGTAAATGGAAATCCTTTCAGGATATGGTCCAATGGAAATTCAGTGAGCTTAAAAGCCACAACGGACCATTCACCGATGCGGCCATCGCGCACTTCAAAAAGGATGGTGAACAAGAAGGATATACTGATTGGAATGATTATAACCCGATCTTCATTATTCGCGCGTTCCATAAACACATTGACCCGCAGAAGAATCGGATTGAGATATACGCCAAACCAATCCCCGATGGAGGCGACCCCAGCTGTTTCGATTGGAACAGCGTCATCGCCATTCGATGTGTTGGAGGCCACAGTTGCGTCAATCCACTTTCCAAACCATGGAACATGGACTGGGAAAGCCTACAATGGACAGACGTGAAATACCTCCACCATGGCACGACATTTCGTGCTTGGCGCAACATTCTTAAGTCAGGGATCATTCCTGGCTATATCAATCCATCTTCCCAGAGAGACAAGTATTATAAAGGATCACCGCGCACGGAGGCATTCTTCAGTTCCAGCACGTACATAGACAATGTCAAGAAGAATCCCCATACCTCGGTACAATCATATAAGTTCACACACTACAAGAACGAGGTCGAGCTGGTGATCAACATGGAGGTTGCCACAAAAGCTGGTTGCAGATTTTGGTTGGGCGCCCAAGGCGCTATTATGACAGAAGACGTGGTTCCCGCAGCTGCAGTTATTGCAATTCGCCGTCTCCAACCACGCCACGAGCACGGCCGGCAGATTTGGCCGGAGGGCCCGGCCTGGGACTACCCGCCATTGGCCGCGAGACAACCATTGAGCAAATACGAAATTTGTGCCGTTCTTCCTGGGCAGGAGTTCATCGATAACCCTCCTGGGATTACACCAGCTGACATGGATCAAGACATGGATCAGCAGCCATGGACGCCGTCCGCATCAGCATCTTCGGCTCAGCGACCGGTTGCCCCTCAGCTAGGGGCAACCCCTGCTGGCCGCATATCTGACGCCGACGCTTTGGACGAAACAATGGTCCGCGCTATGATCGACAGTTGCGAACACAGCACAGAAGATAAAGACTGGTTGATAGCCATGTCATACTGCCGAGAGGCTCTTCGACCCATCACATCAAAGATCACGCAGAAGGATTGGAATCGTCGACCCATATTCAATGACGTTTGCATGGGGGACTTCATTGTCACTAAGAATTGGGGATCTACCAATTGTTACCATTATGACAACCACTACCCCAAGGGCAACCACAACACCAAGGTGCTCATGAACAAGGGCCACATATACGGTCCAATCATTCATTTCGGAGTCTTCGACAAGTTCTTTGCGGTACAAATACCGATCCTCAGCTACGGTTTACGATGGGTAAACATATGGTAAAAAACATGCCTCTCAAGGGCGTTGTCTTCGCTTTGCCAGTACGTACCGATTTCGACTCGATACAAATGAATATTGCGCTGGAAGGACCATCCTCATGCCGCGACAAAATACATCAACATAAAACCTTTGGTGATCTACCATATCTGGGAATGCCGAGCATTCGTAAGCCACGTATCCCACGTACGCCGACCAGACGCCCCGCTCCTCGGACACCCGATCCCGATGAGCTGGTGGCCACACCTGCCGAGGATCCTACTACCGCAGACGATGGGCCCCAACAAAAGGCAGGCCAATCTGCTGAGCCTCTGGTTACTGTCATCGTGGATATATCAAACATCCCACTCGCTGCCGAGGAGAAAGCAGCAAATGACAACATGAGAGCAGATTTATCAGCAGAGATCCAAGCTGATGAGGACGTCGGCGCGAGCATCCTCGATAACATCATCGACCCGCCAGAGGACTTCCTCAACCATCCCGACTACGACCCAGAGGAATATACAAAGTGGACCAAGCAATCCTATGACCACCGCATATACCGCTGGACGTCGGAATTGTTGGTGGACCCACCTATGATAAAGGTGAAACAAATCATTGAGGTTCATACTGGCAGGGACAAGATTGTGGTGGATAAAACACAGTCACACCTACGATTTGAGATTCAATTTGGATCCTAAACATACAATGCAGAGACATATTATTTGTATTACAATCATACCCACAAATGGGCACGTGACTCACCGATTTGCAGTGCAGATAGCTTCTTCAAGAAGTTGGTGCACTACCTGGACCCAGAGGTCATCGAGGAGTCGACTACAGGCGTCTTCCAATGGATTTCTAAAGTGTGTCAAATCATATTGCTGGACAGCATTGCGGAGCTACGTGATTTCACAAAAGACGCTACTCATCAGAACCATCCTGCACTCAAGACGTTACGTGATCTATTTACACATTGTACCCAGACATTCGGCAACCCAGGCTTCCCCGTATGGAGGGAGCTGGTGGAAACACTTGCCGCGCCACATGGGGATCCAGGCGCGGAGCAGGACCTTCCCCAGGACCCAGGCAGCCTTGCATCTGCGGCTCCAGATCAGGAAACCATGGTACGGATCATAGTCCAGCAGAGGGGAATCGACCGCGAAGAGGGCGACAACGAGTCCGCCTTGCAGGAAGAGGCTAACCGTATCCGTACAGAAAACGTATGCCATGGTGATACTGACAACGCGGACAACGACACGACCGAGCGCGCAGGACTGCCATGGGAAAGATTGTATAGGATCGAGATCGAGGGAATGAGCCGATCGATCGCCTCCCGTCCGACCGCCGAGATCAACCGCGATGCCATGGATCAGATCGGGCGCGGTCTTGCCAGTGGTCGTGACACTCGCTGGGGATCCCGTGAGCACCTCACGATTGACGGGGCCCCAGAAGGTATCCAGCATGATATCGCGCGATGTCGGAATTGCGATCGCCTCTTGTCTCTAGGGACCGTTGCATATGAATGTACCATGTGTGACATCTGCTGGCAGTGCACTGTTGCCGTAGGTGCTACGGGTAAAAGTACCGCCGTCGAGAGCGACCTGGCATACCTCCAGAAGCTGACCCACTGGATCAAGACGACGCTCTCCCAGGACGACATCACGAGGTACATGAGAGATGGTGCGCAGGTCCTGATGATGGGCAAGCGCTCCATTCCAGGACATGAGAAGGACATGCTGGGGAGATTGGCAAATGCTGCTAGGAAGAGGTATGAGAAGTGGGTCGCCGCTGGCTCCCCTCCTGCACACATGTGCAGATTGATGGGCGAGCGTGAGGACGACAGACCTCTATACCACCCCCTTGCCAACCTCGTTCAGCGCTTTCTCAATGATTTGAAGTTCCACCACCAAATGACAGGCGCTCGTGTCAATAAAGGCAAGAACGCTTATACCATTGAGGACATGCGTGACGCCTGTGAAATCCTCGAGACCAGCATCAGGACTGGCCAAGCTGGTCGGAAGAAAGGGTGGTTGAACGCAGGCAGACTCGACCGAGGCACGAGGCAAGCGCGCGGACTTGTCGCGATTGCCTTTCCCAGAGGGGATGGCGCCCGTGAGAAAGCCACGCAGCGCAAGCTTGCCGTGCTTGCTTCTGTTGAGCCCGCCTTGGGTTCCACTGACCAGAGGGGTGTTGATTCAGGGATGAGAACCGATTCGATCGACCTGATATACACTCCCAACGCTCTGATGATGCCATGGGGCCATCCATGTCAGCCGCGGCGCCCGCCGCCGCCGCCGCGCCCTGCTCCTGGCGCCGCTGCAGGGTCCAGCGCCTCTGGCGCGCAGGACTACATGCCCGCGGGGCCGCGCGGCGCTGCAGCGCAGCGGCAGGACAGCGACGACAGCCGCAGACCCGCGACACCTCCACGCGCCAAGAGGGCGCGCACGACGGAGGACTACGCTACGCGGTGGCGCGACAACCTAGAGGGCAGCCAGTGGGGCCCCATATACTGGAGCTACTACATCAACTGCTGGATGTACATCACGGACAACAGCGACGAGTTCGTATACGTACGCGACATCCAGTACAATAATTGGTTCCGCCACTGGATCCCCAGGGCGCCCTGGGAGACCTTCACGACAAGCTACGTCTCGTATGATGGCCACAGGATGTGGGACCACAGGTTCTACGACAGGGGTAACGCGTAGTATGGTCGGCCGCCAGGCCCACCGCTCGAAAGGCTAGAACTTCATCATTGCACAAGTTCGCCCCGAGCGGTGGCTAATATATCACCTTAGGCCACTTCGCTATTCCAGAAAAGTGGCCGCGCACATATCCTTGCGAAACCCAATGCAGCCTCCTAAGGAGCAGCGCAAAGTGGAGTCGCTAAATGCAGAATTTATGTATACAGCTTATCGTGTTTATCAACACGACTTTGCGTCTGGCCAGACATTTGCTTTGATATTTAGACGTGTTTCTAGACACGATCGTGTTCATCAACGCGACCTTAGAATGCTTTTTATGTTTTATGGTTTACTCTTTAGATTTTACTTACACTGCGTTGAGAATGATCTGATGCCCAGCTCTCGACCGAGAGCTGGTGGCAACACCTGCCCTGCTTAGGCGCGGCAGCTTCTGATCTTGCTTTAACTGGCTCAGATCCTCTTTCTCCGCCCACCCGTGTCTCATTCTTCTCCGCCCTCGAGTGCCGAGGCGTTTTTGGGGGGCGCACCGAGGGGGCACCATAGCGTGCTTGGCGAAGAAATAGGGACCCTGGGTGTTCCTTCTTACCTTACCTTGCCTAATCGTGAGCGCTATCGCGATTGGGGCGCAGCTGAAGCTATGCAGATTTTGCGCTCAGCTGCCTGACAGAATTGAGGATTGGAGGAGTAAAAGGGTGACGGGATCTTTTCCTCTGTTCCCGAGTCCTACCTTCACGGGCGGGATTCGGGACGGGGGGTGTGAATAGAACCCGTGTAATACCTTCATATATATACTCCTTATCCTCACCTCTCCTGCGCCTGGCCGTTTGGGCTCAGGTATTGGGGCAGATCGATCAGGCCTTTGATCGTGCAGGGGGGAACGACATCCATCTCCCCCTCCTTCCCTCTACCAGCGCATCAGGGGTTCTGTGCCCTTGTACTTCAACCCCATGCACATCTTGGGGCGTCTTGGAGGCCTCTTGGGCCATCTTGAGTCCATCTTGGGCGTCTTTAAACGATCTTTCGGCGATTCGGAGCCCTCCTGCACCGTCTTGGGGGCCTCGTAGGGCCCTCTTGGCCCGTCTTGGGGTCGTCTTGGGCAGGAAACGCCGTGCGACTAGCCGCGGGGGAGCCCAGAGGGCAAGCGACGCGCCCTAGAGAGCACGCGACAAGTCACGGTCGAGTTGAGCATTAGGATATGGGCCCCTAAGAAACTCCTCAGGACTGAGGACTGGGACTCGCGATAGTCTGCTGGTAGAGGGGGGGGCGGTCTCTGATGAGACGGCAGAAAACCCTACCCAACGGCCCTTGGTCTTCCACGCTTCAACGTGCCAGGGGGCGCGGTGGCGCGGATCACCGCCTTTTGGCTCTACCCCCCTTCCCCCTCTTGGTGTGGAGAGGTGCAGCGGTGCCGTTGTCGTCGTCGTCGTCGCCGTTTTGTCCGTCGCCGTCGTCGTCGTCGTCGTCGTCGTCGTCGTCGTCGTCGTCGTCGTCGTCGTCGGCGCCGCCCCCCCGCCCGTCCCATCTCGGGTGGCCTGGCATCGCTCGGACGTGTGTATTTTTTCTCGGCGAGGACCCTTGAGGAACATCCTGGACCATCGAGCGAACAAAACACGCACGACATCGAAACATGCACGGGCAATGGGCGTCCGAGCGACGGCAAGGTGGGGGGGTGGGCTGTGGGGCCCTGGGGCCCGTCCCGTCTGGCGGTGAGGGGGTGCCTGGAACCCTCGGCATTGGGTCATACACGGGTGCTAACGTTTCGGATCGGCCCCCTCGGCATACAGTCAACGCGCCTAGTAAGGACGCGCGCCTTCATCTAGGGTAACCTTGTGTCCTCGCCTCTGAGGCCCGTCCTTGCCGTTGTCACTGGTCGCCCGCCGCCCTAAAAAACCCAACTTCGGCCTCCAAGGGTCTTGCGTCCTTACCTCCTTACCATACGTTTTCACTGTAGTCACCATCGTCCTTCCCGTCGGCATCGTCTTCATTCTCGTCAACCACGTCGCCAGCATTGAAGCATCACAGCTAGTCGTTGTTTCGCACAGCCACCATCATGTGAATACGTTTCCCCACTCGCCTCCTCTTCTTTGTCTCTTCTGCCCTTCCGTCCCTCCTCTTCATCACCCTTGAACGCTCCCCCTTCGAATTCTTTGTACACCAGCGGCTTCCCCTTTGCCCTCTCACGTTTCAGCGACCAGAGGGGGACTATTGCCACGCATCATTTCATGACGCAGCGTAGGCACCTGGTGCGTGCTGTGTTTGGGGATCGCAGATGTTCGGTCGAATTCCGCACGTTGGACATGTTTGGTCAAGCCCGGATTTGGTTTCACGTGTGGAATCTACGGCTTGTGTGGGGGGTGTAGAGGATCTAGGAACGGGATTCAGTGTTTTGAGTTTCGTGTTTTGGTTTTGAGTTCGTCGTTTGGTGTTCGGTGTTCGATGTTTGATGCGGTGGCTGGCGGTTTGGGGCTAGAGCTGATGCCAGCTTGATTGGGACTGGTTGATGTCGGTTGGGTTTGGGATTGGGAAAGCAGAGTTGGCACCATCTCCTTTCTTGCGTCTCTCGTTGCCCGCTGTGGCCCTTCCCCGGAGCAGCCCTCTCTCCTTTGGGGGAGGAGGGGCGCAGAGAGGGGGGAAGAGATGGGGGACGGTGAGAGGAAGGGGGATCAGGCGCAGCAGGGCGATCATGAGCAGGATCATGATAAGCATTGCAACAATGATGATGATGACGACGACGACGATGATGATGATGTTGATGTTGATGATGATGATGAGGATGAGGAGAAGGATGTGTGGTAGGGTTGGTGAGTATGATGGTGATTGTGATGGTGATGGTGATGATGACGATGATGACGACGATGATGATGCTGCAGATAATGATGCTGATTCCGATAACTGATGACGTGATGGTAAAGATGGTTATGATGTTCAGGAGAAGTAGGATGATGATGAAGATGTGCGGTCCGGTGGTGACTATGGTGGTGATGGTGATGGTAATGGTGATGATGACGATGACGATGACGATGCCGATGATGCTGATGCTGATGCTGATAATGATGATGTGGAATATGCTGATCGTGCTGATGATGACGTCGATACTGATACTGCTGATGATGGTGATGATGATGATGATGATGGTGATGCTTGTTCTGATGACGATGATGCTGATGCTGATGATGCTGATGATGATAGTGATGATGATGTGATGATGATATGAGGTTGTTGATGATGATGATGATGTTGATGATGAGGATGATACTGATGACGATTGCGATGACGACCACGATGATGCTGACGATGACGCTAGTAGTGTTGGAGATGATGATGCCGATGTTGATGCTGATGATGCTGATCATGATGGTGATGGGGATGGCAATGCTGTTGATAATGGTGATGGTGATTGTAATTGGCAGTGTTAGGATGAATGTGATGGTGGTGGTGTTTTTGATGCAGATGTTGGATCGTATTCTGAATCGCATGGTTCTGATGATCATGACGAAGCGTTTGTTGTGATGCTGCTAGTGGCGTCGATGATGGTAGTGATGACGTAGAGGCTGGCATTTGTAACTAATGGAGAAGGACGGCGGATGATGATGAGCAGTGAGGAGGTAAGGAGGAGGAGAAGGAGGAGGACGATGGATGAGGACCATGGTGATGATGATGGTTATCATTACTTATGCTGTCGATCATGTGTGTGCGTAATCGTAATGATCCATGGATGATGGATGAGGAACAGGGAGGAGAAGAAAGGAGGATGAGGCCGACGGAAGAGGACGAGGGGCCCATGGCCCTCCTCCTCCTCCTCCTCCTCCTCCTCCTCCCTTTCTCCTTATCCTGGACTCCTCCCACCCCCCTCCGTACCTGCACGTCCTGGCTCGAGCCCAGTCTCCGAGACTGGAGTCTCTCACAGCGGCCGAGGCTCTCTCCTGGCACGAGAGGCGCCCCTGGGCCCCCTCGCGGATGGGGGACGCTGCCGGGGACGGAGATCTGCTGGACCTGGGCTTCGCGGCCGAGGCCACGGCGCCGGCCGGCGCCGCCGCCACGCCGCAGGGCGCCCCCGCCGCTGCCGCGGCGGCGCCGGCGGCCGCCGCCGCGCCGCCCGACTCGGCCGACCTCCTCGGCGCGGCGGCGCCCGCGGCGGTCGGCGGCGCGGCCGCGGCCGACGCGTTCGGGGAGGACTTAAGGCATCGCTCGGACGTGTGCATGTTTTCTCGGCGAGAACCATCAAACAAAACAAAACAAGAACAAACAAAACAGTCAAAACAAAACCAAAGAAAAACACCATCTTATCCTGGACCACTGAGCAAAATAAAAAAAAACGCGCTCGAAACCGACAAACATGCACGGGAAGTGGACGCCCGAGCGACGGCGGGAGGACGACTGGGACGCCTTCCAGAGCGCGCCCACCAGCGCGGCGCCGGCCGCGCCGGCGCCGGCCACGGCGCCTGCGGCCAGCGGCGGCCTCCTGGGCGTCGCGGAGGCCGGCGCGGCGGGCGCGGCGGGCGCCGCGGCGGCGGGCGGCGGCACGCGGGAGGGAGAGAAGCACACGGGCACAATGGATCGTCGACTCCCAGGAGAGTAGGGGAAAATATGAGAAGGGGAAAATATGAGAGGCTGACGATCTCCATACATCTTCGGCTTCACACGTGTTTTGGGAAAGGAGCTGACGATCTCCATACTACATCTTCGGTATCATACATGTTTTTGGCAAGAGACTGACGATCGCCGTACGTCTTCGGCTTCACTTTCTGGCAAGATGACACATATATATATATATACATATATATGTATATATATATATATATGTATATCCTCACAATTTCCTTCGGCAAGGGGTTGTTGATCCACATCTTCAGCTACCTCGTTGGCTTGGTTTCCTCTGGGGTTGGCCATAGTCATCGTTAATTCTTTCACACGGGGGGGAAGGCAAGAACCCAGAACATCTGGGCAAAGGTGGGGCAGCCTTGTTCTTTGTGTGTCCCAGGGGGCCCCTTCAGGCACCGAGGCCGGGCTCTTGGACCCGGCGGCGGCGCCGGGCGAGGCCCTGGAGGCCCCGGACCCGTACAGCGGCCTCGCGGACGCGCTGGACAAGAAGGGCGCGGGCGCCGACAGTCTGATCTCCTTCGGGGCGAACGACGAGTTCGACCCCGTGGCCCAGGCGTGGGCGAAGGAGCAGCCCGCGGCTCCCAAGCAGGCGCAGCCCGAGGCGGCGGCCAGCAGAGCAGCCGTCGGGGACGACTTCGACCCAGACCCGCTGGCGCCGGAGCGGCCCAAGGCGGCGGCGGCGCCGGCCAGCGGCAGTGGGCCGTGCGGGGACTTGCTGGACATCGGCGGTGGCGCCACGGGGAGCAACGCGCCCGCCGAGGAGGACGACTTCATCTTAGACGCGACTCACGGCATCGACCTGGAGCCCGAGAAGAAGCAGATCTTCGTGTATTTCAAGGGAGAGAAGAACGTGGTCGGGTGGTACTCGGACATGAAGGCCGGTGACATCAAGGAGGCCGTTCTGTGCGCCTGCGACGCCATCATCGACGGAGGCTTCGTTCTGAGGGAGGTGGTCTTTACAGGCGACGACGAGTCCACCGCCGAGCCCGCCGAGAACGGGAAGACCTTCGACTACGAGGACTTCGGCGACTTGCAGAACGGGCAGACCTACATCATAGAGGCGGCGCAGGAACGGGACGACCTGAAGAAATTCACGGGCGACAGGTGGCGCCGCTTGAAGGTGCAGGTCGAGCCCCTTCTCCACGTGGAGGCAGTCAAGGCGATCGATCGGATGAAGAGAGGATCGAACCTGCTGAAGCACACTCACTACGGCTTCCCCCACCTCCGGCAGTTTCAGTTGAGCGACGACCGCAAGCGCTTGATCTGGTATTCGAGAGGCTCGCGCAATCCCGCTGGCCCCCAGAATGGCAGAGGTGCGGCTTCCGATTTCGTGTCTGATTCGACCTCCTCCTCCGCGTCTGCTGCGGGGCTCCTTGGGGGCCCCGTTTGGAGGCTTCGGGGGCGGCCCCTCGTCAGCCTTTCGAGAGGGCTCCCGGCGCCTTCTTTGGGCCCTCTGGGGGATCACTGCTACGTATCTTGGGGGCCGTCTTGCGGGGAAGGGCTTGAGGTCCTCTTTGAGGCCCGCTTGAAGGCCTTTTTGGGGGCCGTCTCGGGGGCCTCCTTGTGCCGTCCTGGAGCTGGAGCCCTCGTTCTTGGCCCGTCTTGGGGGCCTCGTATGGGTCCTCTTGGGCCGTCTTGGGCTGTTCCTGGGGGCCTCTCGGGTCGCCTTGGGTTATCAGAAGCCCGAATCGGCGAGAGCGCGACAACTTGTCAGGAGCAAAGATGGACGAATCAGAAGTGTTGTGGTCCTCTTGGAGCTCTCTCGGGGCGTCTTGGGGGATCTCATGGGCCGTCTTGAGGCCACCTTGGGTGTTCTTGAGGCTTGGAGTCCTTCCTGAGTCACCTTAGAAACGATCGTGGGCATCTCGCGTGTCACGCAGGGTGCACTTGGAGGCTCCGAGGGCCCCAGAGGTACGTTTAGGAACTCCCCCCCCCGCTCCCGTCTGACATGATTTTGGGCCCCCAGGGAGGCGGAAGAGGGGGAGGAGGGAGATCAACATTTCACACGACTTTCAACATCTGGCAAAAGGGGGTCGGCGGATTCAGGGGCTAAGCGAAAAGAGGACTCCGTCATCCAACTCGAGGATGTGATTGAGATCAGATTGGGACAGACAACCCCAGTATTCTTGCACTATCGCTTGCCAATGCTGGAACACCTCTCGTTCTCCCTTGTCTATGGCGCAAACGGCTCGAAGACCTTGGACTTGACTTGCAAGGACGAGTTCGAGTTCGACCACTGGGTCACTGGATTAAAGGCAATCTTCTATCACTTCAAGAACAAACAGATCAGCAAGGAGCAGCTCCTCGGGCACTCCAAGCGGTTCAAGAAGGCCCTGGAGAAGAGCAACGTCGGCATCAAGCTCACCAAGTTGCCTGAGGTGAAGGAGAAGGGGCACGTGGGCCTGGACGACTGCATCGAGATCGTCGCGCACACGCCGCAGCAGCTCGACACCAAGATGGAGCGCCTGCGGGAGCGGCTGAAGACCATGAGCCAGCAGGTCGCGCGCCTGGATGTGCACGCGCAGGCCGAGATGGAGGTGGACCTGTCGCTTCTCATGGGCCAGGGGCCCGCCTACTCCAGCGTGTTCGTGCAGGACGAGGACGCGCAGGACGAGGACATGGAGATCCGGCGCATGCACGAGCTGGTCGAGCAGACCACCCAGGTCCTGCAGCAGGCCCGCAACGAGCTCCTCGCTCTGAACAGCAGGCGGAACGAGGGGCCCGCCGCCGCCAGCAGCAGCGACCAGGGCGCCGCGGCGAAGCAGAAGAAGAAGGAGGCCGCGGCGTGCAAGCACATCGACCAGCTGCTCTGGAAGGCCGAGGTCGACCTCGAGAACGTGGAGGACATGTACCTGAGGCACATCGACAACGAGAAGGAAATCGTCACGCCGTTCTCGATCTCCATGGCCGATGTCAACCGGAGACTCTCGGAGGTGTCGTCGGAGGTCGAGGAGACCATGAGGACAAAGCTGCAGGAGCTCAACCGCTGGTTCACGTGAGTTCGGCGTCACCCCAACATACCAGTACTGTGTGTGTGTGTGTGTGTGTGTGGTGTGTGTGTGTGTGCGCGCCTCCTCCCCGGGGGCGACGCGCGCGCCGAGGAATCTCATAGCATGTGCGTCGTGGCTGGCGCTTTCTGGTCATACACCGCTTGGGAAACGACACGCTACAAGATGGGTATACGATATGTTCGGGTTGGCGCGCGCCTCCAAGGAGGACATACAGTACTGATATGTTTATGTGCGTCCCATGAGTGCCCGTCTTCTAGCAGTGGCGAATCGTCCTGGCTCGCCTATAAGCCCATGAACTACTGTTCTAAGAACCTTTTCTGGTCTGCTCGGAATGTTCTGAAAACATGCCTGGCTGAGACTCTTCTTGCTTTAACCCATCGGGCTCATGTCCGAAGAGCATGCTTGTCCTTAGGACACGTTTTGGTTCCGAGAACAGGTCGTGGTAGGCCTATAGTCAAGGGCATAACCAAAACGCCCTTACCCTGGTTTACGAGGCGCTGTGCGCTGAAACTCCTGTGGGTCGACAGGGTAAACCCTGCGTGATGTGCCGCGTCCTGGCGGCTCGAGGCTCTGGGGGGTTCCCAGGAGGTTTACAGACCACGCACTTGTAACCCACGGTAGGGTCGTTTTTTCATCCCTCAATACAGTCCAAAACCCTAATAAGGACGGCGACTTTGCTCAGGGTACCCTTGCGTCCTTGCTCTTCCTTTTGCTCTTGCGTCCTTGGGGTTTTCGTCGTCCGCCGCCCCAAAAATCCCAACTTCGGCTTCCAAGGGTCTTGCGTCCTTGAGGCGCGTCCTTATTAGGGTTTTTGACTGCATAGGAACGCTGGGACGGTCGGTCCCTGCCCCGCGTCTGCAGCGAGGCTCGGGCCGCCCCGGAGCGCCCGCGCGCTCCCGCCAACGTGCCGGGAGGCGGGGACCGCCGCCCGCGCGGTGCGCCCCCCGCAGCCCCGACATGTGCTCGAGACTCGGCATCGCTCGGACGTTTGTGTTTTTGCCACGGAAGGCCAATCGAGGAGCCTTCTCGGGGCCTAAGAGACGGGGGTCAAGGCAAACGGGGGTCAGCCAGGGCACCGGATCCTGCGGGATCCTGCGAAGACCCCCTCTGGCTGACCCGGGTTTGCGAGCCGCTCGTGGCCGCGAGGCGGCCGCGCATATTGGCTGACCCGGGTTTGCGAAGACCTGCGTTGCAGTTTTGTTTTCCTGCATCGCAGTTTTTGGTTTCCTGCTGACCCGGGTCTGGATTGACCGGGTCAGAAGATCCCCGACCTTCTATCTAGGTCTTCCAGATGGGGTCTGAGCAGATGGGGTCGGAGGATCGCGCCGCATCGCCGACGCACCGGCGGTGCGGCTCGACGTGGGGCCCGATTTGCTTCACGTCGACGTCGCCGATGCAACGCCGACGTCGACGTTGCATCGCCGATGCATCGCCGATACATCGCCGATGCATCGCCGATGCATCGGCGATGCATCGCCGATGCATCGGCGATGCGGCGCAATCCTCCTCCTCCTCCTCCTCCTCCTCCTCCTCCTCCTCCTCCTCAATCCTCCGGCCCCATCTACTCCGACCCCATCTCGGAGGCCCCCGGCAGTCGAGGCGCTTTTTTCGGGCCCTCCTGCGGACAAAAAAAACAGCACGCACGAGGCCGCAGAAGGCACCGGGGGGCTGGACGCCCGAGCGATGGCGAGGGGAGCAGCGGCGGCGCCGCGC
This sequence comes from Prorocentrum cordatum, assembly GCA_963575745.1. Taxonomy (NCBI): domain Eukaryota; class Dinophyceae; order Prorocentrales; family Prorocentraceae; genus Prorocentrum; species Prorocentrum cordatum. The sequence continues at coordinate 11,503 of CAUYUJ010016763.1, read as the reverse complement.
CTCCCGCTGGGGGGGAGCTCTCCCAGTCGTGGCGTCGTGCCCGCCCCCGCGACGTGCCGCCCCATGCACGGGGGGGGCAGCGCTGCCTCCCTCCGCTCTCCTCCCCCGCCCCCTGCCGCTATGCCCTTCGCCCGTTGCCTTCTGCTTGGGCCTCCCGGGAGCACCTCGTCGCCGCCGCGGGATATTCGCCTCGGAAGCCTGGCCAGAGCGCACCCGAAGAGAGGTCCTGGGCGCTGGGGGCGTGGCGGCATCGGCACCTCCTGGTGTCCCCCTTCTCCTCGTCCTCCCTCCTCGTGGGCAACGTCAGGGGGGAGAGACCCCAAGAAGCCTCTCCAGAGAGACGTCTTGTCCGCGACCCAGGGAGGAAGGGAGGGAGGGGGGGGGAGGTGGGGAGGGAGGGGTGGGCTCAGCGGGGGACCGCGTCGACTCCCCATCGCCCATCCATCGCCGACGGGGAGGGCCCGAGGGCACACCCCGCTCAGGAAGGTGCGGATCCGACATCGGGGGCCAGCTTTAAGTCGGGCATATCCCTCTACAGGAGGAATATTCAAACATAGTCAAACAATGATCTGGGGACCATTTTCTCTAATTTGTTTTTGGATCATGTTTGGACATTATTAACCATTGACAGTTGTTTGTCCAACGCCCGCCTGTATGAGGACATGCCCGACCTAAGGCCAGCTGCCGACGTATCGGCGGGATGCCGCGATTCCGGCTCGATGTTTCCCCTCTTGACCAGGCCCCCCTTCCCTAACGTTGCCCCCCACCTTCCTCGTCCTCATCTCTCAAGCGTGGACATCCGCCGGCGTCGAGCGCCTCCTCGGGAGCGAGTGTCGGAGGAGGGCCAGTGGAGAACGGCATCCGCTCAAAGTCGGTCCACCCCTTCTGAGGTCCATCGGGATTTGTTTCTCGTGGCGGATCCAGCCGTGGCGACGAGAAGCCTCCAGAAGCAAGCCTGGCAAAGGACAAAAAGAACACCAGGGAGGACCGCCGTTGTCTCGACTGGCCTCCTCCGAGAGTGGGTTGGGTCTTCTCGGCCTTTTGCCCCCCGCGGCGCGGCCGACGGATGCCAGCAGCAGCGGCCAGCGATGCTTGCAGCAGTGGCGGCGGAGAGCGCCGTCTGGCCAGAAGGCCGACCTTGCCCACGTGGGTGACAGAGCCGCGCCCTTGCCTGGGGGGCGAAATATACTCCTGTTCCTTTGCGAGGTAGCCCCGAACTTGGTCCAATTGATCGATAGATCGATCCTGCTCCTCCTCCTCCTCCTCTTCGAAGTAGCCCTGAACCCGGCCCGATTGATCGATCGATCGGTCCTTCTCCTCCCCCCTCCTCCCACCACTCCCCCCCCCTGGGCTCACCCATAAGCGGCGTGAGTGTATCTCGATCGGCCCTCCAGGGGCTTGATACCTAAGAGATTATCGAGGCATGCCGTTGCAGTGTATGCTACTTTGCGATTGTTCAGGTTGTTACAGCTTCGCCATTGTTCCGATTTTGACTCCCCTTTCCCCTCCTCAGACAGCCGACGCAGTGTTTTTTTGGTGTTGCAGCGTGGCTGCCCAGAGTGTGGACCTCTCCTGGGGACAGTTTTTTCGTCTCGAGCCCTTCTCTGACCTTCCTGGGGCCTGGCAAGGGCCGAAAATGGCCAAACACTTCCGTAGCGAAGCCGTTCCGGGGCGTTCTGGAACGCTCTCAGAGCGTTCTGGAACGCTCTGAGAAGGCCGCAGCGCCCGAGACATCCTCCAGGGCTGCCGGATCCTTGAGATTCTCGATCTGTCCTCACCCGATTTGATCTTCGCCCTGGCTTTGTCTCAGAGGCCGTTGTCAGGGTCCCGCCCCCTCGAGTTTTTCCCAACCCTCCTTGGTTGGGTATTCGTTTTGAATAGAGCAGTGTGGTCTCCACTCTTTCCTTCCTTCCTTCCTTCCTCCTCCTCCCTCCTCCTCCCTCCCTGCCTCTTCCTGTCTTGCCTGCGGGGGGCTGCGATCTGTGAAACTGTCGCCATTTTCGAGGCCTGCTGGGGGGCCCAGCAAAGTGAGGGCCCCGCGCAGATTCAAATTAGACCTCGCCATCCCTGGGGGGGCTGCGATCTGTGAAACTGTCGCCATTTTCGAGGCCTGCTGGGGGGCCCAGCACTGAGGGCCCCGCGCCGATTCAAATTAGACCTCGCCATCCCTGGGGGGGCTGCGATCTGTGAAACTGTCGCCATTTTCGAGGCCTGCTGGGGGGCCCAGCACAGTGAGGGCCCCACGCAGATTCAAATTAGACCTCGCCATCCCTGGGGGGGTTGCGATCTGTGAAACTGTCGCCATTTTCGAGGCCTGCTGGGGGGCCCAGCACAGTGAGGGCCCGATTCAAATTAGACCTCGCCATCCCTGGGGGGCTGCGATCTGTGAAACTGTCGCCATTTTCGAGGCCTGCTGGGGGGCCCAGCACAGTGAGGGCCCGCGCAGATTCAAATTAGACCTCGCCATCCCTGGGGGGGCTGCGATCTGTGAAACTGTCGCCATTTTCGAGGCCTGCTGGGGGGCCCAGCACAGTGAGGGCCACGCGCAGATTCAAATTAGACCTCGCCATCCCTGGGGGGCTGCGATCTGTGAAACTGTCGCCATTTTCGAGGCCTGCTGGGGGGCCCAGCACAGTGAGGGCCACGCGCAGATTCAAATTAGACCTCGCCATCCCTGGGGGGCTGCGATCTGTGAAACTGTCGCCATTTCGAGGCCTGCTGGGGGGCCCAGCACAGTGGGTACTCACCGCGGATTCAAATTAGACCTCGCCATCCCTGGGGGTCTGCGATCTGTGAAACTGTCGCCACTTTCGAGGCCTGCTGGGGGGCCCAGCACAGTGGGTACTCACCGAGGATTCAAATTAGACCTCGCCATCCCTGGGGGGCTGCGATCTGTGAAACTGTCGCCACTTTCGAGGCCTGCTGGGGGGCCCAGCACAGTGGGTAACCGCGGATCAAATTAAACCTCGCCACCCTGGGGGGCTGCGATCTGTGAAACTGTCGCCACTTTCGAGGCCCAGCACAGTGGGTACTCACCGCGGACTCAAATTAGACCTCGCCATCCCTGGGGGGCTGCGATCTGTGAAACTGTCGCCACTTTCGAGGCCTGCTGAGGGGCCCAGCACAGTGGGTACCCACCGCAGACTCAAATTAGACCTCGCCATCCCTGGGGGGCTGCGATCTGTGAAACTGTCGCCACTTTCGAGGCCTGCTGGGGGGCCCAGCACAGTGGGTACCCGCGGCAGATTCAAATTAGACCTCGCCATCCCTGGGGGGCTGCGATCTGTGAAACTGTCGCCACTTTCGAGGCCTGCTGGGGGGCCCAGCACAGTGACGCCACACGCAGATTCAAATTAGACCTCGCCATCCCTGGGGGGGCTGCGATCTGTGAAACTGTCGCCACGTTCGAGGCCTGCTGGGGGGCCCAGCACAGTGGCGCCACACGCAGATTCAAGTTAGACCTCGCCATCCCTGGGGGCGGCTGCGATCTGTGAAACTGTCGCCACTTTCGAGGCCTGCTGGGGAGCCCAGCACAGTGTCGCCACGCGCGGACCCAAATTAGACCTCGCCATCCCTGGGGGGCTGCGATCTGAGATCCCCGCCTTCGAAGTGGCTAGGGTTGCTCAGGGATTGTAACTAATCAGCTTTATCTAGTCCTTGTCCTGTAGCCAGTGTCCTGCGAGTGTCCCGAATTCCGTCTTCAGACATAGGTAACCCTTGTTCCGTCATCGCCCCCTTGTATAAAGTGTCCTAAACTATTTGCGCCCCGCGTTTGCGCAGGGGTTGGGTACGTCGCCAGGGTAACTGTTTTCCCAACCCTCCTGCGTTGGGTTCTCGTTTTGAATAGAGCACTGCTCGCGCGTCTCCTTTCCACCGTGTCTCCTTCCCACCGTCTCCTTCCCACCCCCTCCCGTCCCTCTCTTCCCCCCTGCCTTTGACCTCGCCATCCTGCCTTTGGGGGGCTGCGATCTGTGAAACTGTTGCCACTTTCGAGGGCTGCTGGGGGGGCCAGCACAGTGGGTACCGGCGGCAGACTCAAATTAGACCTCGCCATCCCTGGGGGACTGCGATCTGTGAAACTGTCGCCACTTTCGAGGGCTGATGGGGGGCCCAGCACAGTGGGTACCCGCGGCAGACTCAAATTAGACCTCGCCATACCTGGGGGGCTGCGATCTGTGAAACTGTCGCCGCTTTCGAGGGCTGCTGGGGGGCCCAGCACAGTGGGTACCCGCGGCAGACTCAAAGTAGACCTCGCCATCCCTGGGGGGCTGCGATCTGTGAAACTATCGCCACTTTCGAGGGCTGCTGGGGGGCCCAGCACAGTGGGTACCCGGCAGACTCAAACTCGATCTCAAAGAGCCACACTCGCCATCCCTGGGGGGCTGCGATCTGCCACAGTGGGTACCCACCGCAGACTCAAATTAGACCTCGCCATCCCTGGGGGGCTGCGATCTGTGAAACTGTCGCCACTTTCGAGGGCTGCTGAGGGGCCCAGCACAGTGGGTACCCACCGCAGACTCAAATTAGACCTCGCCATCCCTGGGGGGCTGCGATCTGTGAAACTGTCGCCACTTTCGAGGGCTGCTGAGGGGCCCAGCACAGTGGGTACCCACCGCAGACTCAAATTAGACCTCGCCATCCCTGGGGGGCTGCGATCTGTGAAACTGTCGCCACTTTCGAGGGCTGCCGAGGGGCACAGCACAGTGGGTACCCTCCGCAGACTCAAATTAGACCTCGCTATTTTTGGGGGGCTGCGATCTGTGAAGCTGTCTCCACTTTCGAGGGCTGCTGAGGGGCACAGCACAGTGGGTACCCACCGCAGACTCAAATTAGACGCCGCTTTCGTCCTTGTTCTCCTCCTGCAGTCACCTTCCCTCTGCTGCTGCCGTGCTGATGGTTCGGCTTCCCGCACGTTTTTCTCCTGCTCTGCGTTCCCGACTCCCCATGTCCTCTTCGAGCCTGTAGCTGTCGCCCCTCGTTCTTGTATGGTTCTCCTGCGCATCATGCCATAGGCGCGTGTCCCAAGCAGCTTACACATCAAGTTGATTGTCAATGCAAGTTTCGGCCAAGTCCTCGTTTCCATTGATACAAATGGGTTGGGTACGTCACAGGGAATTTTGTTTCCCAACCCTCCTTGGTTGGGTTCTCGTTTTGAATAGAGCACTGCTCGCGCGTCTCCTTTCCACCGTGTCTCCTTCCCACCGTCTCCTTCCCACCCCCTCCCGTCCCTCTCTTCCCCCTTGCCTTTGACCTCGCCATCCTGCCTTTGGGGGGCTGCGATCTGTGAAACTGTTGCCACTTTCGAGGGCTGCTGGGGGGGGCAGCGCAGTGGGTACCGGCGGCAGACTCAAATTAGACCTCGCCATCCCTGGGGGGCTGCGATCTGTGAAACTGTCGCCACTTTCGAGGGCTGCTGAGGGGCCCAGCACAGTGGGTACCCACCGCAGACTCAAATTAGACCTCGCCATCCCTGGGGGGCTGCGATCTGTGAAACTGTCGCCACTTTCGAGGGCTGCTGGGGGGCCCAGCACAGTGGGTACCCGCGGCAGATTCAAATTAGACCTCGCCATCCCTGGGGGGCTGCGATCTGTGAAACTGTCGCCACTTTCGAGGGCTGCTGGGGGGCCCAGCACAGTGGGTACCCACCGCAGACTCAAATTAGACCTCGCCATCCCTGGGGGATCTGTGAAACGGTCGCCATTTCGGGGCTGCTGACGGGCCACAGACAGTGGGTACCACCGAGACTCAACTTAGTGACCTCGCCATCCCTGGGGGCTGCGATCTGGGAAACTGTCGCCACTTTCGAGGGCTGCTGAAAGGGGCACAACACAGTGGGTACCCACCGCAGACTCAAATTAGACCTCGCCATCCCTGGGGGGGCTGCGATGTGTGAAACTGTCGCCACTTTCGAGGGCTGCTGAGGGGCCCAGCACAGTGGGTACCCACCGCAGACTCAAATCAGACCTCGCCATCCCTGGGGGGCTGCGATCTGTGAAACTGTCGCCATTTTCGAGGCCTGCTGGGGGGCCCAACGCAGTGGGTACCCACCGCAGACTCAAATTAGACCTCGCCATCCCTGGGGGGCTGCGATCTGTGAAGCTGTCGCCACTTTCGAGGCCTGCTGGGGGGCCCAGCACAGTGGGTACCCACCGCAGACTCAAATTAGACCTCGCCATCCCTGGGGGGCTGCGATCTGTGAAACGGTCGCCACTTTCGAGGGCTGCTGAGGGGCCCAGCACAGTGGGTACCCACCGCAGACTCAAATGCGACCACGCCATCCCTGGGGGGCCGCGATCTGTGAAACTGTCGCCACTTTCGAGGGCTGCTGAGGGGCACAGCACAGTGGGTACCCACCGCAGACTCAAATTAGACGCCGCTTTCGTCCTTGTTTTCCTCCTGCAGTCACCTTCCCTCTGCTGCTGCCGTGCTGATGGTTTGGCTTCCCGCACGTTTTTCTCCTGCTCTGCGTTCCCGACTCCCCATGTCCTCTTCGAGCCTGTAGCTGTCGCCCCTCGTTCTTATATGGTTCTCCTGCGCATCATGCCATAGGCGCGTGTCCCAAGCAGCTTACACATCAAGTTGATTGTCCATGCAAGTTTTGGCCAACTCCTCGTTTCCATTGATACAAATGGGTTGGGTACGTCACAGGGTAATGTTTTTCCCAACCCTCCTTGGTTGGGTATTCGTTCTGAATAGAGCAGTGTGGTCTCCACTCCTTCCTTCCTTCCTCCTCCTCCCTCCCTCCCTGCCTCTTCCTGTCTTGCCTGCGGGGGGCTGCGATCTGTGAAACTGTCGCCATTTTCGAGGCCTGCTGGGGGGCCCAGCACAGTGAGGGCCACGCGCGGATTCAAATTAGACCTCGCCATCCCTGGGGGGCTGCGATCTGTGAAACTGTCGCCATTTCCGAGGCCTGCTGGGGGGCCCAGCGCAGTGAGGGCGACGCGCGGATTCAAATTAGACCTCGCCATCCCTGGGGGGCTGCGATCTGTGAAACTGTCGCCACTTTCGAGGCCTGCTGGGGGGCTCAGCACAGTGAGGGCCACGCGCGGATTCAAATTAGACCTCGCCATCCCTGGGGGGCTGCGATCTGTGAAACTGTCGCCACTTTCGAGGCCTGCTGGGGGGCCCAGCACAGTGGGTACTCACCGCAGACTCAAATTAGACCTCGCCATCCCTGGGGGGCTGCTATCTGTGAAACTGTCCCGTCGCCTTTCCAGAGGCCGCTGGGGGGCCCATCACAGTGATGGCGACGCGCCCCCCCCCCCCCGGGGGGGCGGATTCAAATTAGTCCTCGCCATCCCTGGGGGGCTGCGATCTGCGAAACTGTCGCCATTTTCGAGGCCTGCTGGGGGGCCCAGCACAGTGAGGGCCACGCGCGGATTCAAATTAGACCTCGCCATCCCTGGGGGGCTGCGATCTGTGAAACTGTCGCCATTTTCGAGGCCTGCTGGGGGGCCCAGCACAGTGAGGGCGACGCGCGGATTCAAATTAGACCTCGCCATCCCTGGGGGGCTGCGATCTGTGAAACTGTCGCCACTTTCGAGGCCTGCTGGGGGGCCCTGCGCAGTGAGGGCGACGGGCGGACCCAAATTAGACCTCGCCATCCCTGGGGGGCTGCGATCTGTGAAACTGTCGCCACTTTCGAGGCCTGCTGGGGGGCCCAGCACAGTGAGGCGACGCGCAGACCCAAATTAGACCTCGCCATCCTTTGGGGGGCTGCGATCTGTGAAACTGTCGCCACTTTCGAGGCCTGCTGGGGGGCCCAGCACAGTGACGCCACGGGCAGATTCAAATTAGACCTCGCCATCCCTGGGGGGCTGCGATCTGTGAAACTGTCGCCACTTTCGAGGCCTGCTGGGGGGGGCCAGCACAGTGGGTACGTACTCACGGCAGACTCAAATGGGACCTCGCCATCCCCGGGGGGCTGCGATCTGTGAAACTGTCGCCACTTTCGAGGCCTGCTGGGGGGCCCAGCACAGTGACGCCACGGGCAGATTCCTCTGAAACCTCGCCATCCCTGGGGGGCTGTGATCTGTGAAACTGTCGCCATTTTCGAGGCCTACTGGGGGGCCCAGCACAGTGAGGGCCACGCGCTGATTCAAATTAGGCCTCGCCATCTCTGGGGGGGCTGCGATCTGTGAAACTGTCGCCACTTTCGAGGCCTGCTGGGGGGCCCTGCACAGTTACGCCACGTGCATATTCAAACGAGACCTCGCCATCCCTTGGGGGCTGCGATCTGTGAAACTGTCGCCACTTTCGAGGCCTGCTGGGGGGGCCAGCGCAGTGACGCCACGGGCAGATTCAAATGAGACCTCGCCATCCCCTGGAGGCTGCGATCTGTGAAACTGTCGCCACTTTCGAGGCCTGCTGGGGGACCCAGCACAGTGGGTACCCACAGCGGATTCAAATGGGACCTCGCCATCCCTGGGGGGCTGCGATCTGTGAAACTGTCGCCACTTTCGAGGCCTGCTGGGGGCCCAGCACAGTGGGTACCCACGGCGGACTCAAATGTGACCTCGCCATCCTTGGGGGGCTGCGATCTGTGAAACTGTCGCCACTTTCGAGGCCTGCTGGGGGGTCCTGCATAGAGGGTAATCGCGGCGGATTCAAATTAGACCTCGCCTTCCCTGGGGGGCTGCGATCTGTGAAACTGTCGCCACTTTCGAGGCCTGCTGGGGGGCCCAGCACAGTGACGCCACGCGCGGACCCAACTTAGACCTCGCCATCCCTCGGGGGCTGCGATCTGAGATCACCGCTTTCGAAGTGGCTAGGGTTGCTCGGGGATTGTAGCTAATCAGCTTTATCTAGTCCTTGTCTTGTAGCGAGTGTCCTGCGAGTGTCCCGAATTCTGTCTGCAGACATAGGTAACCCTCGCTCCGTCATCGCTCCCCTTATAAAGTGTCCTAAACTATTTGCGCCCCGCGTTTGCGCAGGGGTTGGGTACGTCGCCAAGGTAATTTTTCCCCCAAACCCTCCTGCGTTGGGTTCTCGTTTTGAATAGAGCACTGCTCGCGCGTCTCCTTTCCACCGCGTCTCCTTCCCACCGTCTCCTTCCCACCCCCTCCCGTCCCTCGCTTCCCCCCCTGCCTTTGACCTCGCCATCCTGCCTTTTGGGGGGCTGCGATCTGTGAAACTGTCGCCACTTTCGAGGGCTGCTGGGGGGCCCAGCACAGTGGGTACCCGCGGCAGGCTCTAATTAGACCTCGCCATCCCTGGGGGGCTGCGATCTGTGAAACTGTCGCCACTTTCGAGGGCTGCTGGGGGCCCCAGCACAGTGGGTACCCGCGGCAGGCTCAAATTAGACCTCGCCATCCCTGGGGGGCTGCGATCTGTGAAACTGTCGCCACTTTCGAGGGCTGCTGGGGGGCCCAGCACAGTGGGTACCCGCGGCAAGCTCAAATTAGACCTCGCCATCCCTGGGGGGCTGCGATCTGTGAACAAGTCGCCACTTTCGAGGCCTGCTGGGGAGCCCAGCACTATGGGTACCCGCGCGCGGACTCAAATTAGACCTCGCCATCCCTGGGGGGCTGCGATCTGTGAAACTGTCGCCACTTTCGAGGGCTGCTGGGGGGGCCAGCACAGTGGGTACCCGCGGCAGGCTCAAATTAGACCTCGCCATCCCTGGGGGGCTGCGATCTGTGAAACTGTCGCCACTTTTGAGGCCTGCTGGGGGCCCAGCACTATGGGTACCCGCGGCAGACTCAAATTCGACCTCGCCATCCCTGGGGGGCTGCGATCTGTGAAACTGTCGCCACTTTCGAGGGCTGCTGAGGCGCACAGCACATTGGGTACCCACCGCAGACTCAAATTCGACCTCGCCATCCCTGGGGGGCTGCGATCTGTGAAACTGTCGCTACTTTCGAGGGCTGCTGAGGGGCCCAGCACAGTGGGTACCCACCGCAGACTCAACTTAGACCTCGCCATCCCTGGGGGGCTGCGATCTGTGAAACTGTTGCCACTTTCGAGGGCTGCTGAGGGGCACAGCAAAGTGGCTACCCCGCAGACTCAAATTCGACCTCGCCATCCCTGGGGGGCTGCGATCTGTGAAACTGTCGCCACTTTCGAGGGCTGCTGAGGGGCACAGCACAGTGGGTACCCACCGCAGACTCAAATTAGACCTCGCCATCCCTGGGGGGCTGCGATCTGTGAAACTGTCCGCCACTGTCCGAGGGCTGCTGGGAGCGTGCCCAGCACAGTGGGTACCCACCGCAGATCAAATTAGTGACCTCGCCATCCCTGGGGGGCGTGCGATGTGTGAAACTGTCCCACTTTGGAAGTGCTGCTGAAGAAGGGGCACTCACAGTGGGTACCCACCCAGACTCAAAGTAGACACCTCGCCACCCTGGGGGGCTTGGCGATTCTGTGAAACGTCGCCCCACTTTCGAGGGCTGCTGAGGGGCAACAGCACAGTGGGTACCCACCGCAGACCGTCAAATTAGACGCCGCTGTTCGTCCTTGTTCTCCTCCTGCAGTCACCTTCCCTCTGCTGCTGCCGTGCTGATGGTTCGGCTTCCCGCACGTTTTTCTCCTGCTCTGCGTTCCCGACTCCCCATGTCCTCTTCGAGCCTGTAGTTGTCGCCCCTCGTTCTTGTATGGTTCTCCTGCGCATCATGCCATAGGCGCGTGCCCCAAGTAGCTTACATATCAAACAACGGATCCTGCAATTTGATTGTCCATGCAATTTTCGGGGGCCAATCCCCGTTTCCATTGATACAAAATGGGTCGGGTAAGTGACGTTTTTTTTTTTTTTTTGTTCTCTCTCTCTCCTCCTAATCTCTCTCTCTCTCTCTCTCTCTCTCTCTTTCTGAAACAGATATCAGGGCCAAAACGCGCGTTATGCACCCTACCCTCCCCCCCCCTCTCCCCCCCCTACTGCGTGACGCCTCCCCCCTCCGCGCGTGCCCTGCACTGCCGCAGGGCGTCCGGCACCACGGTCTGGTGGGGGGGGGAGGGCGCCAGGTTGTACCCCCTCCCGCGCCCCCCCCTCCCCCCGCCGTAACGCCCGTTATGCTCGGCATCGCTCTGACGTGTGCCCTTTTCTCGGCGGGGACAGCCGAGGAGCATCCTGGAGCATCGAGCAGCAGCAACACAAGCACTCGCACGAGAGCGACCACGGCACGGGGAGTGGACGTCCGAGCGATGGCGAGTATGGCCGCGAACACGTGGCACGCGTGCCCTGGCTCTTGCACCAAGGAGCTGCGAGGGGCAGGAGGCTTTCGCCTCCTCCCTCCAGGAGTTTCCTTCCGTGGCCCGTCTCTGGAACACAGCTGTGCAAGAGAACGCTGCGACCCCCCTCGCTGGGCCTTCCCGCCCCCGCCGACCCCCGCAGGCCCTGCTGGTCCACGACCGCCGCTCGCCCGCGGCGCAGGGGCCCGTGGACCACGTGGCCGCGGCGAGCCGCGCCGCCGCGCCGCCTCGCCGGTTGCTCGGCAGGGGAGGGGGGGGGGCGCTCGTCGCGGTTCGAGGAGAAGGAGGAGGAGGAGGAGGAGGAGGAGGAGGGGGG
>CAUYUJ010016762.1:232958-255458 GCA_963575745.1 Prorocentrum cordatum | reverse complement strand
CCTCTTGGAGCATCGTGGGAGCCATCTTGAGGCATCTTGAGACATCTTGGGTATTTTGAGCCATCCTGGAGGTCATCTTGGGCTCTCCCATCTTGGAGTCATCTTAAGCAGTTCCCCCCTCTCTCAGGAGGCCCAAATGTGGCCAAAACCTTGGTGACATCAATGATTTTGGCATTCTCGCTGGGGCCTCTTGGAGCGTTTTGGGTGCCTTCTTGGGGCCTTTTGGGGGTCTCTTGGGATCCTCCTGGGGGCATCCTGGGGGCCTCTTGGGGGCCTCTTGAGGTCTTGTGGCCCTCTTGGGGCACCCTTGGGAGTCTTGTGAGCACTCTTGGGACCAACTCGGAGGAGATCGATCAAAGAAGGGGGGGGTCCTTAATTAGCGTTGCCTCCCCAAGAGGCCAACATGGGGCCCAAACCATAGTAAAACCAATGATTTGGGCTTCCTTGCCGAGGCCGTTCTGGACGTTCCGACCGCTCGCGGAACGCCCCGTCCAGGTCCAGGGGAGGGGGTGGGGGGAGGGGTAAACGCTTCCCCGAAGGGGAAGAAAGGGGTGGAAGAGGAAACGCCTTAAACCACCTACGCCCAGAGGGCTGGTGGGATGAACGGGTTTTGCTGCCAGGCTCTGGACGGATTGCGGGTCGGGAGCTTCTTGCGTTCTGCGAGCGAGCCAAGAATTCAGAACATCCTTTTCTTCGGGAGGAGAGTTCTCGATGCAACAGACACGACAACAACACCTTTTGCCTGCCTTGCACATTTTGGCACTGCGCCGCCGTCCATCGTGCGTGTTGCGTCCGCAGAAATGGCGTGCTAGTGGTTACTTGGGAACGCATCTGAGAGAATGGAACAATCCACTGTTAGTTCGCGCCGCGTGCCAAACCTCTTCGTACACGTTTTGCAAGTTGGAGGATACGGAGTGCCAAGGCCATCCCCCTTTTTATAGTGCTGTGGTCGCTGAGCATTAGCCTGGGGAGCATCGCGCACGGGCAATGGAGGCCTCTCATGCTTTGGCAGCGCGCCATACTGGACAGCATTTACGTATGAAAGTCTAACCACGCTTGTCTGGAGATATGTATTTTTGTCTCCGTCGCAGCTCCTGATGAGCTTTGACGTATGCAGCGTGTTCCTCTAACAGCAACGAGGTTGAGACGGCGTGCCCAGCGCGCTCCATAATATAACGTTGGGGCTGTGCATGAGCGTAGCTATCGGACAGCGCTGTGTGTATGTCAAGTTGCTCCTGCTCTAGGTGCTCTTGCTCTGTGTCGAGCTGGTCCTGCTCAGAATTAGCTGTGCCGGCTTTGTGGGTGCGAGCGTCGGCAGCGCTCATGAGCCTCAAGGGACGAGGGGGATTTGGAACGCGATTGAGGTCGGCCCGTGGAGGCAGGCACAGGGAGGCTGAGGTCAAAAGCAACAGGGAAGCTTATCGTCAGTTCCAATATGCTGGCTGTCTGAACTGTCAGCCGAAAGACCATTCAACGCGCGGCGCCTGGCGACAATTCTCCAGGAAACTGGGGGTTCGCAAGCTGAGTCGAACGGGGGCGTCTCATTGACGCAGGCAGCGCGGCGTCCTCTTCAACAACGCTATGCTTCTCGCGGGCATCAGAGGCCTTGCGCCAGAGTTTGAGGTCGACCGCCTCAAACGGTTCAGACAAAGTCCCAATGGTGGTCCCTTAGCAGCGACGGCAGGCGACGTAGCGGGCGCTGCGTCAGCTCTGGCTGGTGGTCCCCCAGTTCAAGCGGTCCTTCTGGCAGCGACGTAGCCGGCGACGAACCAGCAGGTCCGCTTCTGGGCACAAGAGAACTGCTTATAAGGGGCAGAGGTGGTACCACGAGAGGAAAAGAAAAAACCTGCCGACCTGCACCTGGTCCTTCAGCTGGGCGCTCGGCTGCAGGTGGCTCGGGCCGTGGGGGATGCCGTGGTGGGGGCAAAGGTGGCGGAGCCCCCATCCACCCACCCGGGGGCGGCTTTGGCGACGGCCACAGAGGCGGAGCTGGTCAATGCGGCGCTGGCGGCGCAACCGGCGGAGCGCGCCGCCGCTTCGCGCCCAGTACATGGCGGCGACTCTCCCCGCCCTCGCGAGGAGCACGCTGGGCCCGAACCGTGAGCGTGTGCGAGGAGGGGCAAGGTGGCTGCGGCGACTCGGGCCTTGAGCCAAAAAGGCTACGGAGGAAGGACGGGAGGGAGGGAGGAGATGATGGAGGACGGATAGGTAGGAGGAGCGAGGGGGGGCGAGGAGGGGGAGGAGGAGGAGGAGGATGAAGGACCAGTGCAAACCCAAGACGCATCAACGATGTTGCAATCAACCTTTCCTCCAGGTTCCCTCTTGGCATGTCCATATCAGCATGTGTTTCTACTGCGGGAAGTACCCCGTTGGAACACAGACGTTTGAAAATCCTTAACCGTGTTAAAAGGCCATCGCAGGGGCTTCAACACCGCGAGTCAAGGTTACTGCTGCATATTGACGATTTTGAACCGTGCCAGAACACCATTCCTGGGACGCCAACCGTAATAATCTTTGAGCGTGCTGACACCTTCTAAAACGAATGTGCGCGGCGCTCAGGCGAGAGCCACATTTTGAAAACCATCCGCCCCCCATCCGTGAAATTCGTACAAGCTTGCAGAATGAATGTGCCCAGTGCCAAGGCGAGAGCTACATTTTGAAAGCCACGTGCCCTCATCCGTGACACCGTTGCAACTTTCCAGCTTCAGGATCAGAAGCGGTGAGGAAGTCTCAGGCGAAACGCCCGGCCCTCCCTGCCGACAAGTTTCGGGGGAGCGACAGGAAAGAGTTATTTATTGGGAAGAGGGATGGAGGTTCTCTCGTCGTCCTCCTCCGAAGCTATTAGGGCGCGCCCATCGGCAGCGCCCAGTGCAGCTTCGCTGGGTGTTGCGGGTCAGGCCGCGCTGTCTGTTCGCAGCGGCGACGGAAAATGCCAGCATGAAGGAAAGGGGTCTTCCTACTTTTCGTCGTCCTCCTGCTGTGATTTTTCTTTCTCCCCCGTCCTCGCACTCCTCCTCCCTCGCAGACCTCTTCCTCGTCTCTCCTCATCTTTGAGTCCTCCTCCTTCTCCTCTGTTTTTCCTTCCTCCTCTTCCTCCTCCTCTTTCTCCTCCTCCTCCTCCTCCTCCTCCTCATTTCTCCCTTTCCCCCCCCCTCCTCGTCCTCCTCCTCCTATTCTCCCTCCTCCTCTTCGTCCTCCTCCTACATGGGTGCTCCTTTCCCCCTCGTCCATCCTTCAGCTCCCCGCTTCCGCCGAGTCTGGCTGCTTTTCGGGCCCGCGGTACTGCGACTGACTGGGCGTTTTTTCGTAGTTTTCCGGCCATCCAGGGCCCTCCGCTGGGCCTTTGGCCCTTCAAAGAAACGTTCAGGATGAAGAGCCAGTTCTGGACAAAGCCCGCCCCATGGCGTATGATCTGCGTCCTCCAGGACTCGTTTTACGCACAGCAACGGTTGAAGTGGTGGATACATCGCTCGTCACCGTCGTGGTTGGTTGGGCACGCCCCTGGGTGATATTCTCCTGTTGCGCTGCCGCGCGAATCCACCACCGCGCTCGGTCGGAGGCCTGGCGGAGGGATCGGGGGCTGGGACAGGGTCGAAGGGGGGGGTGGGGCGCTGGGGGGGGTGTGCCATGGAGCTTGCTGCCCAGACTTTGGCTCTGTGGCACTCGCTTTTGCCTGGAGGAGCCCTGTCAACGAATGGGCGCACGGCCGGGCTCGCCAGCCGCGGCGGTGGCGTCTCTGCTCCGCCGCCCCCTTCGCCGGCGGCCCCGCGCTGCCTCGCCTCGCGCCTCCTGGCGGCGCGCGCGCTCCGGGCAGGGTGCGGGAGGCCAACTCTGAGCACATGGCCGTCTGGCGCGCCCCGGCCGCGGGGCGAGGGAGGGGCAGCGGGAGCGGGAGCGCCCGGGGGGTCGCATCCTTCTCGTCGTGCCGAGCGCTCTGGCCCGGTCTCGGGGCCCTCGCCGATCGGCCTGGCCGTGGGAGTGCTGCAGGGAGACGGTGTCTGGGGCTCCTGTCGTGAACTCTGCAGCGTTGTGCCTTTTTCGCGGCGCTTGGATCTCGGGGTGGGGGGCGGGGAACTGGGCGGGGAGGGGGGGGGCGAGGGATGAGATGATCTCTTCACTTCGCGGTTCTCAGGGGTCTGGGCCCTTTCTTAGATATATTTCCCAACCATCCTGTGGTGTTGGGTCTTTGTTTTGAAGAGACAGCGCCCCGCGTCCCTCTCCCTCTCCTCTCTCCTCTCTCCCCTCTCCTCTCTCTCCTCTCTCCTCTCTCCTCTCTCTCTCCCTCCTCTCTCTCTCTCCTCTTTTCTCTCCTCCTCTCTCCTCTCTCCTCCTCCTCTCCTCTTGTCTCCTCTTTTCTCTCTCCTCTCCCTCTCATCCTCTCTCTCTCTCTCCTCTCTCCTCTCTCTCGCTCTCTCTCCTCTCTCCTCTCTCCTCTCTCTCTCTCTCCTCTCTCCTCCTTCTCCTCCTCCTCCTCTCCTCTTCCTCCTCCCTCTCCTCCTCCTCCTCCTCCTCCTTCCTCTCCTCTCCTCTCCTCTCCTCTCCTCTCCTCTCCTCTCCTCTCCTCTCCTCTCTCCACCGAAGGCTCTAGTGGCGCAGGCCGCGTGCGTCAACGCCACCCAGGACACATATCGTGGCCCCATAAGGAGCCCCACCGAAGGCTCCAGTGGCAGGGTCCGCATGCGTCAACGCCACCCAGGACAGCGCTTCTTGGCCCCATAGGGAGCTCCACTGAAGACTCCAGTGGCAGGGTCCGCATGCGTCAACGCCACCCGGTATAGCGTTTCGTGGCCCCGTAGGGAGCTCCATCGAAGGCTCCAGTGGCACAGGCCGCATGCGTCAACGCCACCCAGGACAGCGTTTCGTGGCCCCATAGGGAGCCCCACCGATGGTCTTCGGGCCCAAAGACGGCCCTTGGACGGGAGAATGCCGCGGTTGGAAATGTCAATCCGCCAGAGGTCTTGGGAGGTTTGACTGGGATGGGAGGCGGGGGGGGAGGACCCCTGCCCATGACCGGCGTGAAGGTGCAAGACGGGCCAGTGGCGGTCGTCGCAGGCGCGCGATGCCAGCTTACCCCGCCTTCGGGGGACGAATGGGGGGAGGGAGCCGGAGGGGATCGAGGATCGATGACGAATGGGGGTGGGGAATTGGCGGTGCGCACGAGGGGGTGGCACAAAGGGGGGCGGTCGAGGCTTCTCCTACGGCTCCTTGGAGACCAGGTGCGCGCCGATGGGCTAGGGATGCGAAGGTGGAAGGGAGAGAGGGAGGGAGGAGCCGAGGGAGAACGCAGGATCGGGAAGGATGAAAGTGAGGGAGGGGTGCGGGGGGGGGGGGAACGGATGACGAAGGGAGTGAAGGAGTGAGTGAGTGAGGACGGAAGGTCGAAGACGTTGAACCATCCGCATCGGAGGGAGAGGACGCTGACACCCATTTGGGAGGCTCATATCTTGGATGCTTTCCGGATGTACCGGGCACCCGAGTGGCGGGAGTGGCACTCTGCGTGCTCGAAGAGGATCCCACATGATCCCAAGAGGCTTACGAGGCCCCAGCAGGGTGTCCGCAGCCCTCTGACCTCCCAGAGCTTCTCAGGAGCCCCAGTGTGTGGCGCACAGGCCGCATTTCCTGACCCTCCCTGCTGCTCCCCCGAACCCCACAGCACCCCCCCTTCTGCTCCCCACAGATCACCCACCATACCCTCCGACCAATCCATCAGACTTGCCCCTGACTCCACCACATACTTGCCCTAATCCTGAGCCCCTCACCATCCTACCGTGGGGTCGCGCCGCGTAGCCGTGGCGGTGACCCCAGTGCGGGCGCTCAAGGTTGAACGCCGCCAGCGGCCAAGAATCGGCGCCAAGAATCGGCCGATGGCAAATGATATGCCCCATCGGAAGACCATGATCGTTCAAGGTTGAACGATCCACGGGGTGTCAGAGACCACCGCCGACGTCATCGCGACGCGAACCTGCCGTACTCAACCCAATCAAGGCCTACTCCCTCCTCTTCCCCTCGCTTGCATCTCCAATTGGCGAACCGCCGTTCTTGCTTGGCCACGTCCACGCACTGCCGCCGCGTCAGACTGGTGGCCGCAGCCCCGTTCCCACAAAGCCGGAAGCGGCCCTCGGTCACTCCTGCTGGCGCTGAGGACGGTTAACGCGCTATCGAAGACGCCTACGGCGAATCACCGCCGCCCCCTGCCTTGATGGAAGTGCGCCTATGTGGCCGAACGTTGAGCGGCCAGACCTGCCAAGCTATCGGACATTGTGTTCCCCGAATCGGTTTGGAAAGCCTTCGGGGAATACGTGAGCATCTTGAAGGTCATCTTGGCCGCCTGGAGGCCATTTGGACCCTTTCGGGCCTTCTTGCAGGACGTCTTGGAGGGCTCTTGGGCCGTCTTGGAGGCCATCTTGAGCGTCTTGGAGGCCTCTTGGGCCGTCTTGGGGGCCTCTTGGGGCCGTCTTGGGCCTCTTGGGTGATCTTTGGGGGCACTTGGGCCGTCTCGGGCCGTCGGAAGCTGTAAAAAAGCAAATGCCACAATCCTTCAACAACTCATGGGAAATCAATGATTTTGGCCTTTTCGGGCCTTCCTGGAGGCCCTCTTTGAGCCCTCTTGGGCCGTCTTGGGCCATCTTAGGGCCATCTTCGGCCGTCTTAGTGGGCTCCTGGCCCGTCCGACGCCGTCGGAAGCCGTTTGGGGGGCCTCTATGGGCCGACTTGGGGCCTTCTTGAGATGCTCCAGGGCCGTCTTAGACGCCATCTTGGGCTTCTTAAAAGCCTCTTGGGCCGTCTTGGGGGCCTCTTGGGGCCGTCTTGGGGGCCGCTTGGGCCGTTCTGGGGCCATCTTGGAGGCAGCTTGGGCGATCTTTGGGCGATCTTTGGGGGCTCTTGGGCCGTATCGGGCCGTCGGAAGGCCGAAAAGAAGCAAATGTCAAACAACGTCAAACACCTTAGGAACATCAATGTTTTGGGCCTCTTCTGGCCTTCCTGGAGGCCCTCTTGGGGGCCTCTTGGGCCGTCTTGGGCCAGCTTCGAGCCAACTTCGGCCATCTTGGTGGGTTCCTGGCACGTCTGACGCCGTCGGGAGCCGTCTTGGGGGCCTTTCTGGGCCGACTTGGGGCCCTCTTGGGGTGCTCCAGGGCCGTCTTAGAGGCCATCTTGGGCGTCTTGGAGGCCTCTTGGGTCGTCTTTGTGCCCTCTTGGGGCCGTCTTGGGGGCCTCTTGGGCAGTCCTGATGCCATGGGCGCTGTGGGGGCGATCTTGGGGGCCTCTTGGCCTGTCTTGGGTCGTCGGAAACCTGAGAAGAAGCGAATGCCAAAATCCTTCAAAAACCTATGGAAAATCAATGATTTTGGCCTCTTTGGGCCCTCCTGGAGGACCTCTTGGAGGCCTCTTGGGCCGTCTTGGAGGCCTCTGGGGGGCCTCTTGGGCCGTCTTGGGCTGTCTTGGGCTCTCTTGGGCCGTCTTGGAGGCCGTCTTGGACCATCTTTGGCAGACTTGGAAGCCAACGGATGCCATCTTGGAGGCCATCTTGGGCCAACGTGGCCATCATAGAGGCCATCTTGAGCCGTCTTGGAGGACACATTGTGCAATTGAGGGTGACCGGCGGGACGGCCGACGCCCCAGGGGGAGTTCTTTTGGAAAAAAACCAGAACCAAAACCGAGAGGGTTCAGCACGCCAGGCACCCCTGTCATGAATCAACAGGGGGCGGCGGATCTAAGACGCCTACGGCGAATCACCGTCGCCGCCTGCCTTTTTGGAAGCGCCTATGTGGCCGAACGTTGAGGCCAGACCTGCCAAGCTATCGGACCATGTGTTCCCCGAATCGGTTTGGAAAGCCTTCGGGGAACACGTGGGCATCTTGAAGGTCATCTTGGCCGCCTGGAGGCCATTTTGACCCTTTCGGGCCTTCTTGGAGGACGTCTTGGAGGGCTCTTGGGCCGTCTTGGAGGCCATCTTGAGCGTCTTGGAGGCCTCTTGGGCCGTCTTGGGGGCCTCTTGGGGCCGTCTTGGGCCTCTTGGGTGATCTTTGGGGGCACTTGGGCCGTCTCGGGCCGTCGGAAGGCTGAAAAAGCAAATGCCACAATCCTTCAAAAACTCATTGGAAATCAATGATTTTGGCATTTTCTGGAGGCCCTCTTGGAGGCCTCTTGGGCCGTCTTGGGCCATCTTAGGGCCATCTTCGGCCGTCTTGGTGGGCTCCTGGCCCGTCCGACGCCGTCGGAAGCCGTTTGGGGGCCTCTATGGGCCGACTTGGGGCCCTCTTGGAATGCTCCAGGGCCGTCTTGGAGGCCCATCTTGGGCGTCTTCAAGGCCTCCTGTGCCGTCTTGGGGGCCTCTTGGGGCCGTCTTGGGGCCCTCTTGGGCCGTTCTGGGGCCATCTTGGAGGCCTCTTGGGCGATCTTTCGGCGATCTTCGGGGGCTCTGGGGCCGTCTTGGGCCGTCGGAAGGCCGAAAAGAAGCAAATGTCAAACAACGTCAAACACCTTAGGAAACTCAATGTTTTGGGCCTCTTCTGGTCATCTTGGAGGCCCTCTTGGGGGCCTCTTGGGCCGTCTTGGGCCAGCTTCGAGCCAACTTCGGCCATCTTTGTTGGTTCCTGGCACATCTCACGCCGTCGGGACGTCTTGGGGGCCTTTCTGGGCCGACTTGGGGCCCTCTCGGGGCGTTTCGGGGCCGTCTTGGAGGCCATCTTGGGCGTCTTGGAGGCCATCTTGGGTGTGTTGGAGGCCTCTTGGGCCGTCTTGGGGCCCTCTTGGGGTCGTCTTGGAGGCCACTTGGGCCGTCATGGGGCTCTTTTGGGTGCTTCTTGGGCGATAAGGCGCAAATGCCACAATCCTTCAAAAACCTATGGACAATCAATGATTTTGGCCCTTTCGGGCCTTCCTGGAGGACGTCTTGGAGGGCTCTTGGGCCGTCTTGGAGGCCTCTTGCGGGCCTGTTGGGCCGTCGTAGACCATCTTGGGTACATCTTGGGCCGTCTTGGAAGCATCGTGGGGCCATCTTAGCCGTCTTGGAGGCCATCTTGGGCCGTCTTGGAGACGTCTTGGAGACCATCCTGGGCCATCTTGGCCGTCTTGGACGCCATCTTGGGCCAACTGGAGGAAACAGAGGCAAGACGGACGCGTTTTGAGATCCTTTCCGGGTGGCCGGCGGGACGGGCCGAAGCCCCAGGGGGAGTTCTTTTGGAAAAAGAAATAAAACCAAAAGCCATACAATCAGGCACGCCAGGCACCCCTGCGATGAATCGACAGGGGGCGGCGGATCGAAGACGCCTACGGCGAATCACTGTCGCCCCCTGCCTTTTTGGAAGCGCCTATGTGGCCGAACGTTGAGGCCAGACCTGCCAAGCTATCGGACCATGTATTCCCCGAATCGGTTTGGAAAGCCTTCGGGGAACACGTGGGCATCTTGAAGGTCATCTTGGCCGTCTGGAGGCCATTTGGACCCTTTCGGGCCTTCTTGGAGGACGTTTTGGAGGGCTCTTGGACCGTCTTGTAGGCCATCTTGAGCGTCTCGGAGGCCTCTTGGGTCGTCTTGGGGGCCTCTTTGGGCAGTGTCTTGGGCCTCTTGTGCGACCTTTGGTGGCACTTGGGCCGTCTCGGGCCGTCGGAAGGCTGAAAAAATCAAATGCCACAATCCTTCAACAACTCATGGAATTCAATGATTTTGGTCTTTTCGGGCCTTCCTGGAGGCCCTCGTGGAGGCCTCTTGGGCCGTCTTGGGCCATCTTAGGGTCATCTTCGGTCGTCTTGGTGGGCTCCTGGTCCGTCTACGCCGTCGGAAGCCGTTTGGGGGGCCTCTATGGGCCGACTTGGGGCCCTCTTGGAATGCTCCAGGGCCGTCTTGGAGGCCATCTTGGGCGTCTTAAAGGCCTCCTGTGCCGTCTTGGGGGCCTCTTGGGGCCGTCTTGGGGCTGGGCGATCTTTCGGCGATCTTTGGGGGCTCTGGGGCCGTCTCGGGCCGTCGGAAGGCCGAAAGAAGGAAATGTCGAAATCCGTCAAAAACCTCAGGAACATTTTATGTTTTTTGCCTGTTCTGGCCTTTCTGGAGGCCATCTTGGGGGCCTCGTGGGCCGTCTTGGGCCAGCTTCGAGCCAACTTCGGCCATCTTGGTGGGTTCCTGGCACGTCTGACGCCGTTGGGAGCCGTCTTGGGGGCCTTTCTGGGCCGACTGGGGGCCCTCTTGGGGCGCTTCGGGGTCGTATTGGAGGACATCTTGGGCGTCTTGGAGGCCATCTTGGGCGTGTTGGAGGCCTCTTGGGCCGTCTTGGGGCCCTCTTGGGGCCGTCTTGGAGGCCACTTGGGCCGTCATGGGACCCTTTTGGGTGCTTCTTGGGCGATCTTGGGGGCCTCTTGGGCCGTCTTGAGCCGTCGGAATGCAGAGAAGAAGCAACTCCCCAAATCCTTCAAAAACTTACGGAAAATCAATGATTTTGGCCTCCCTCCTGGAGGACCTCTTGGAGGCCTCTTGGGTCGTCTTGGAGGCCTCTGGGGGGCCTCTTGGGCCGTCTTGGGCCGTCTTGGACTCTCTTGGGCTGTCTTGGAGGCCGTTTTGGACCATCTTGGGCGGACTTGGAGGCCATCTTGGGCCATCTTCGTGATTTTGTGAGGATGTCCCGAGCGAAACGGCCGTTTCTGGCGATGACGGGGGCATGACGGATGCGTTTTGAGATCCTTCCCAGGACCCCGGCGGGACGGGCCGAAGCCCCAGGGGGAGATCTTTTTGAAAAGAACCAAAACCAAAATCGAAAGGGTTCAGCACGCCAGGCACCCCTGTGATGAATCAACAGGGGGCGGCGGATCTAATGTCTAATGGCCTTCGGCCCATGCCGCCACCGTGCTTGGGTTGTGGGTACGAAGCCTCCTGGATGTTCGTTGGGATCTCGTGGGAGGCGTCTCGGGGGCCTCTTGGAGGCATTTGGGACTCCTCTTGGGGATCGTTTGGGGGCCTCTTTTGGGTCTCTTGGGGGCCTCTTAGACTGGGCGCCTCTTGGGGCCTCTGGGGGCCTCTTGGGGCAGAAGGCTCGGATTTTGGGTTTCTGTTCTCTCTTTTGGGCCCTTTTAGGGGCGTCTTTAGGCTCTCTTGGGTCGTTTTGGGAGCCTCTTGGGCTGTCTTCGGGCCTTCTTGGGCCGTTTGGGGGCCCTCTTGGAGGCCTCTTTGGCCGTTGGGGCGGTCTTGGGGGCTTCTAGCGCCGTCTGGCAGCGTCGGGAAGCCGAAAAGGCGAGAACGCCAAAGTCCTTCAAACATCGCAGGAAAATCAATGATTTTGGCCTCTCGGGGCCCGCTTGTGAGCCCTCTTGGAGACCTCTTTGGGCGTCTTGGCGGCCTCTTGGGCCGTCTGGGGGCCATCTTGAGCGTCTTGGAGCGATCGTTTGGCGACTCGAGGCCGTCTTACTTACGCAGGACGAAAGATTTTCCTCTTGAGGTGAAAATGGCCATGAGGAGTTCGCGAGACAACGTCGGCGCCGCCGAACGGACGGCGACCGGACGAGCTGTTTGCAGCAACTGGGGGGGGAGGGATGTATGTATTCATGTTGAATGGGGCCCGCTCGCGCGGGGAGTTGATGGGAGTGCGCGAGACGACGCAGGGCCCATCGTGGAAAGTTGATTACCGAACCCCCTCTTCCCATAGAATCTTAACACGGGCGGTTTGCGGGGGTCCGCGGATCCGATTTCTTCCGGCCCCCTGGTTTAATTTAATGAGAAAAATTTTCAACAGGGTAGAAATCGGATCCGCGGTAAAAAAAAAGACCAGACACGGATCCAGCGAATCTGAAATCGGATCCGTGCCGACGGAAATCGGATCCACCGAAACAAACACCAAAACCACATTTGGATCCGCGCGAACTTCATGATATCCGACGGCTGTTATCTCATACGGGCTTGTTCAAGACTTCACACCGTCGTTCCAGGCCCAAGAGGGAAACACTTTCGTCCTGGGGATGTAGGCCGTCTTGGAGGCCTCTTGGGACCGTCTGGGCTCGTGTTTGGGCCATCTTGGGCATGCAACAATCACGCGACAGGCCGCGACAAGCCCCAGGGGGCACGCGACAAGTCCAAGAAGATTTTTGAGAAGTTGGGTCCCTGCCACTAGTTGACTCCTTAGGACTGAGGACTGAGGCCCAGGGGGTTCGGCAAAGGACATGGGGACACGCCCACTCCGTGCCCAGAGGCACGGTGGCGGACCCTCGTTCTCGAACAACAACAGCAACAACACCACCACCAACAACACCACCAACAACAACACCAACAACACCAACACCAATACCAGCAACAGCACCACCAACAACGCCACCACCACCAACAACAACAATAACGTCACCGACAACAGCGCCAACAGCAACAACACCAGCAACACCACCAACAACAGCATCATCAACAATTTCAACAACACCAACATCATCAACGCCAACGACAACAACGACAACACCACCAGCAACAGCAACTGCAACATCAACAGCAACTGCAACGACGCCAACACCAATACCAACACCAGCAGCAACACCAGCAACAACAGCAGCAAAGCCAGCAACAACACCAATAACAACACCAGCAACAAGAACAATAGCACCAACAGCAACACCAACCACAACCACAATACCAGCCACTCCACCACCAACAACACTACCAACATCAACAACACCAACAACGTCGCCACCAACAACAGTACCAACCACAATGACATCAACACCACCAACACCACCACCAACAACAACAACGCTAACGCCACCAACACCACCACCACCAACAATAACAACACCGACACCACCAACCTTAACAACCATAACCACAACACTAGCATCAACAACAGCAACACCAGCAACAACATCAATAACACCGCCATCGCCACCATTAACAACGTCAACGACGACACCACCAACACCAACAGCAGCAACACCATCAATAACACCACCAGCAACAGCACCAACAACAATAGCACACCACCAACAGCAACACCGACACCACCAACACCAACACCACCGCCGACAACAACACCACCACCACCTACAACAACATCAACAACGACAACAGCAAAAACACCACCACCACCAACGACACCAACAACAACATCGATCAGTTTAAGACTGTTCGCTCTTACTGGCACGCGTGTCTTGCATCCTGTATACCCAACCCTCGATACCCGCCCACTTCGTCTCCGATCGCACCCCCCCTTCGGGGGGGAATATCTTCCTTGTCGGCCACTGACTGCAATGCGAGGAGCTCTCGAGCGAGAGTGCCGTTCCTGAGTTTGGGGGCCTCTCTGGCCATTGAAAAATATGGAACGGGAGCCCTTGTCGCCGTGTCCGGCCCTCCACCAGCTGGCCTGAAATACAAGAGAGTCTCGAGCGAGAGCGCCACTCTTGAGTTCGGGGGCCTCTGGCAAGGGCCTCTGCGAGTACACCTTGAGGAAGTATCGAACGGAGGCCCCTGGCGTCGTAGCTGGGCCTGCTCCAAGCTGACCGAATCAGGAGAAAACTCTCGAGCGAGAGCGCCGCCCCTGAGTTCGGGGGCCTCTCTGGCCAGGGTGTCTTGGGTTAGACTGTGAGGCGGTATCGAGCGGCAGCCGTCGGGGCTGTAGCCGGGCCTCCAAGGGCACGCTTTTTCTTCAAGCCAACGCTCGCGAGGGAGCCTCGTTTTCAGAGAAACTGTAGCCGGCGTCGAGGCGAGAGCGCGCGGAACCGTTTGCGGAGATCAGCAACAGTTATTATCTAGACATGAGTAGTTCAACAACAACGACGCCTAACACAACAACAGCATCAGCACAAACAGCAATAACAGCATAACACATACTTTGGGATTTCCTGGCGCACTCCGCGCGCTGGGGGAGGAGGTTCCAGCGCCGACCCGAGAAACCAGCGCCGACATTTGTGTCTGTACCGCTTTCGTGCTTGAAGGAGCAAGCGTCCCACGAAGCAGCACTCGCGCCGAGCAGGGCCAGGAGTGGCAGGAATGCCGCCAGCCTAGTCGTCGCTGTCGCCGAGCTCGGGTGGTCCCGCCGTCCTCGCTTGCCGGTGCCTCCACCTCGCAGGCTCGACCCCTCGGGCAACTCCCGTATCGTATTCCGAAATGTAGCCCTTCTACCAGCGTGCGCTTCGCTGCCTAGAGATAGTCGGGCTGGGCCTCCTTCGCCGGAACTGGGCGCCTTCAGCCGCAGGAGCCTCCGCCGACGTCGTTTCCTTGAGCAGGACCTCCATCAGCGGATGCCACTCCGCCTCGATGCTCACGGGTCGTCGAGCCGCCGCTCCACCCGCTCCAGCTTCTTGGTCAGCCTCGCCGCGTCCCTCCGGAGGTCTCCGCAGCCATCGTGGACTGCTCGGCCACCCGTGCCCCCGGCTCGCGCAGCCACTTCGAGGGGTGCCCGGTGTGCGCGACCCCGAGCTCGAGAGGGCGGCGACCCCCGCACACGCTTCTGGATCCAGCCCGCTCGGCTCCTCCCAGGATTCGGCGGCGCGCCCAGGGTCGAAGGCAGAGCGGCGGGCCTTCTCTCCACGAGGCTCAGAGGTCCTCCAGCCTCGTGAGAGGAGCTTTCTCGGCCTTCTCTCCGAGGCCACCGGGGGCTTCTCGGAAGTTCGGGGGGCCGGTGAGGAAGCCCCGGCCTTCTGGGAAGGCCTGCCCCACACTCGCTTGCTCCCTCGGCCTTGCCGTTAGCTCGTGCCTCGGCGCCACCCCAACATACCAATACTATGTGCACGTTGCTCCCCCTTCGGGGGCGACGCGCGCGCCGAGAGATCTTCTATTACATTCTTCGTGGCGGGCGCTTTCTGGCCGTGCCGCTCGGGAAACGATACACTACATGATGGTTGTACTGTATTGTAGTGGCCTCCCGCCAGTGCCGCCGATCCGGGGTGCTACCGATTCTGTTTGCAACGGATGATTTTTTATGTTAAAAAGTAGAGAAGTAGAGCGCTCGCTCGAGACATCTTCATCAGACAGTGATGTTGAACTCGCTTGGGCAACCTTCGGACATTCGAAAGTGACGGTTCTCGCGTGAACAGCCAAAGTCATGGGATGTTGACGTAGCTGATGTATGACACCTTTTGGGGGCGCTCCTGGGCTTCTCGGGGGGCTTTCTGGAGGCATCCTGGAGGCTTCTTGGGGTGCGCTGGAGGAAGTCTTGAATCTCTTGGGGGCCTCCTTGGGGCTTCTTGGGCCGTCTTGGGTTCTTCTTGAGCCGTCTTGGCGCCCTCTTCGGGCGTGAATGGTGTCAGCCATGGCGTCGGCCCTCCCCCCCTCTCCTCTCCCGAGCCTGAATGGCGTCAGCCATGGCGTCAGCCCCCCATCCCCCCCCCTTCGACAGAATCAAGCTTGCTCCCCCCCCCCCTCCCCCCTCCTGGGTCTGAATGGCGTCAGCCATGGCGTCCCCCCCGCCCCCCCCCCCCTGACTCTCTCCTCCCGGGCTTGAATCTCCCCCCCCCTCCCCCCTCCTGGGCCTGAATGGCGCCAGCTATGGCGTCAGCCCCTCCCCCCCGACAGAGCGAAGCTTAGCCAGCTCCCCCCCCTCCCCCTCCCAGGCCTGAATGGCGTCAGCCATGGCGTCATCCCCCCCCCCCCAGACTCCCTCCTCCCGGGCCTGAATGGCGTCAGCCATGGCGTCCCCCCCCCATCTCCTTCACAGGCCTGAATGGCGTCAGCTATGGCGTCAGCCCCCCCCCTCCCCCCCAACAGAGCGAAGCTTGAGCGAGCTCCCCGCGCCCCCCTCCCCCTTCCTGGGACTGAATGGCGTGAGCTCCCCTCCCCCCTCCCCCCTCCTGGGCCTGAATGGCGTCAGCCATGGCGTCAGCCCCCTCCCCCCCCCCACCCCCGCCTCCCGGGCCTGAATGGCGTCACCCGGGCCTGAATGGCGTCAGCTATGGCGTCAGCCCCCCCCCGATTCCCTCCTCCCGGGCCTGAAGGGCGTCAGCCATGGCGTCCCGTCCCCCCCCCCTCTCCCTCCCGGGCCTGAATGGCGTCAGCTATGGCGTCAGCCCCCTCCCCCCCCCGACAGAGCGAAGCTTGAGCAAGCTCCCTGCCCCCCTCCCGCTTCCCGGGCCTGAATGGAGTCAGCCATAGCGTCAGCCCCCCCCCGCGACAGCGAAGCTTGAACGAGCTCAAGCCCACGCTCTCAGAAACTCACACGCGGGATCGGCGGATTTTCGGATCGGACGCACTCCTACGAGGAGGACACATAGTACTAGCATTAAGTCGGGCCTGTCCCTCTACAGGAGGGATATTCAAAAATAGTAAAAATAAGATAGTATGCGGACTATTTTTTGAGTTTTTTTTTTTTTTTTTTTTTTTTTTTTTTTTTTTTTTTTTTTTTTTTTTTTTTTTTTTTTTTTTTTTTTTTTTTTTTTTTTTTTTTTATATATTTAAATTTTTCGTCGAAAATCCCCCTGTAGGGGGACACGCCCGACTTAACACTAGCATGTCCCCGTGCGTCCGACATGCCCTTCGGTTCTGCTGCAGCCCCCCTCCGAAGCACTCCCAGCTGCGCTTCGCCTCGTGGAGCTGTCGCCCGCGGCGCTGCGCCTGCCTCTCCGCGGTGCTGTCGTGGACGCTACCCTGCCAGCGAGGCTGCCGCACGCTCCTCTGCCCAGGAGGCCGGGGCCACCGGCCAGCCGCGCCACCTCGCTTCGGCACCCTGGCGTTTTGGACGCGCGGAATACAACATGGGCGCAGTGCCCAACGACAAATGTTGCCCAAACCGACAGCGGCCGCTGTTGGGCAGGCGGCCTCCTGTCTCGAATGGACAACCTCCGCGGTGACACTGGCAGCGAGCCCAGTTCAAAATGAGCAGGAGATGCTGTCGGTCTTTGTGCCCACTTTTTCCGTACCCACGTCGATCGTCCCGAGGCATGGCCTCATTAGGGGCAACGTTCGGGGGGGATAGGCGGATAGGCTCAGGGGGATGCAGCGACCCCCAAGTGCCCATTGATCGCCGACAGAGGCCCGATAGCCCACCCCACCCAGGAACGCGTTGATTCGCTATCGGGGTGTAACGCCGACCTGTCAGTGACGTGTCGCCGACTCCAGGTCGATGTTTCCCTCCCCCCCTTCCCCCAAGCATCCTGGCGTGGTCTTGGTTCGGGCTGGACGAGAGGAGGGGATGGGGAAGCGGGGGGTGTACGAAATCTGCTGCGCGCAGCTGGTTTCCGCCCCGCCGCTGAGCGCCCTCCTCGATAAGTGGGCGCCTCCGGCGCCTGGCGGCGCCGGGAAAACCAGCTTTCGTCCGACCAAGTCGGCTCCGTAGCCGCCAGGTTCCCAAGCACCCGCCCGCAAGACTTCCCACGCAGCTGGTGCACCTCCAGGAGCCAGGGCCTGGCGCGCTGGGTCCAGAAGGTGCGGTCACGATCTGCTCACTCGCTGTGCGCGCGTGCTCTCTTGGCGCAGTCCCGCCGCTCCGTCCCCCTGAGGCATAGGTCGAAGCTGGGTGCTGATGGTGACCTGTGATCGTGATGGTGATCGTGGTGAGGATGGTGATTAGGAAAGGGGGTGGGAGAGGGGAAGACGATGGGGAGGGAAGGGGGCAGGAGAGGGGGAGGGAAGGGGGCAGGAGAGAGGACCCACCCTCTGTCTTGTCTTGTGCTGTGCTGTGCTGTCCTGTCCTGTCCTGTCTTGTCCCGTCCTTCCGTTCGTCTATCTGTCTGTCTCTTTTCCTCTTGCCCGTCGTGCCCCGTCATATTCTGTCGTGCCCCGTCCTGTCCTGACGTGCCCTGTCCTGTCGTGCCCTGTCCTGTCGTGCGCCGTTTGCCCATGTGTGCTGTCGTGCCCCGTCCCGCCCTGCCCAGACCTGCTCCTTGCCTTGCCCTGCCGTGCCCCGTCCCGCCTGCCTGCCAGCCTCTGTGTCTCTCTCTGTCTCTCTCTGCGTCGCAGCCTCTCAGTTTCTGTGTCCCAGTCTATCCTTCCCAGTCTCGCTGTCTACCGTCCTCTCTGTCGCCCCGCCGCTCTTCTGGCTCTCTGCGAAGTGCTCGTCTGCCCGTCTGCCCGTCGGCCCCTGCCGCTGCCTGCACCCTGCCCTACCGCCGCCTCTACCCTGTCCTTTGTCTCCGCCTCTCCGCGCCCGTCCGTCCCCATCCCCGTTTCCATCCCCGTCCCTCTGTCACCGCGTCCACATCCGGCCGTGCTCCTGCCCGCGTTCCTGTCCCTGTCCGTGCGCCGCCTCTGCTCTGCCCCCGCTCTCATCTCCGCGTCTCCATCTCTGCCCATGCCGGTGCTTCCGCCGCTTCGCCTCCGCGCCTTCGCCGCCCGCCTCTCTCAATCTCCGTTCCTCCGTGTCTTCCTCTGTTCCTCTCGGCTTCCCGTCCTCCCTGTCGCTCTCTTCCTCTTTCCTGTCCGCTCGCCTTTCTTCGCTTCCTCCCCCTCTTCTCCCCCTTCTCCTCTTGCCCTCTTGTTCTCTGTCAGGTGGACTGCGCGTGGGGCCTGGCGAGTGCACCGCCCCGCTGGCCTTTCTCTGCAGCCCGCTGCGCCGCCGCATCTCTCTGTGACATCTCGCGACCTTGTCTTTGTGGACGGATGCGATGGAGGGGGGATGGGGGTGGGGAGGAGGTCCACTGTCAGAGCAAATCAGTGTCCACCGATTCAGCGTCACGCCCCAGGATCTGGCAGAGGGGTGGATATGGATATCTGATCGCCCCCGCAGGCCAGACCTCATCCAGTCGTCATGTCCTCGTCATGGCTGTTCATGTCTGAAAGAGCGTGTTCTACCGCTGCTAGCGGAAAACCGGGGGGTCACTACCGGTTCGAACCCCTCCCCCCCCCCCCCTCCGGAAAACCGGGGGGGTTCACTACCGGTTCGAACCCCTCCCCCCCCCCCCAGTTCATCATGAAAAGGGGGGCGGGGATCACTACCGGTTCGAACCCCCCCCCCCCTCGAGCTCGAAAACCGGGGGGGGTCACTACCGGTTCGAACCCCCCCCCCGCCTCGAAAACCGAGGGGGGGTGCGGACAGTGGTGGGCACGGTGGTGGTGGGGACAGCGGTGCGGGGATAGCGGGACAGTGGTGGGGACAGTGGGACAGTGGTGGGGACGGTAGTGGTGGGGACAATGGTGAGGACAATGGTGGGAACAGTGGGGACAGTGGGACAGTGGTGGGGACGGTGGTGGTGGGGACAGTGGTGTGGGGACAGTGGGAATGTGGTGGAAACAGTAGGACAGTGGAGGGTACAGTGGTGGTGGGGACAGTGGTGAAGGCGGTGGCGAGGACGGCGGTGGGACAATGGGAAAGAGGTACAGTGGGGACAGTGGTAGGGACAGTGGGGACAGTGGTGGGAACAGTGGGACAGCTCAGTGGTTCGAACCGGTAGTGACCCCCCCTCCGGTTTTCGAGGGGGGGGGGGTTCGAACCGGTAGTGACCCCCCCCGGTTTTCGAGCTCGAGGGGGGGGGGGGGGGTTAGGGGGGGGGGGGGGGGGTTGCCGGGGGAAGGGGGGAGGGGGGGGGAAGGGTTCCAGCAGGGGGGGGGGGGATTTTCGGAGGGGGGGGGGGACCCCCGGGTTCCGGAGGAAAAGGGCGGCAATTTTCCACAGTAAAGCGGCGGTGAATCACGCTGTCTCTCATGTCTTGAGGAAGGGTTGTCCTTTGCATTTAGTGCCGAGTGCCGACTGTAATCGCCTACATGGTTATCTTGATGCCAGTCAGGACATGCATCAGATAGTGTACGTCGACTGCGGCTGGCTCGCGCGCCACCAGATTGCCGTCTCCATGCGCGACGCTGTGTAGCTGAATTCTCCCAGGCGCGCATCGCGCGACGTCCTGCTGGCACCACGTGGATGACCGATTTCCTCTTGGCCGTGTCCTTCGTCGCGCAGTCCACTCGGGGCCGACAGCTGCGCTGCAGTGCTTCCCTGCCGCGCGCCGCCCTTCTCTCTTCTTGAGCCCGCCGACGGCGTAGCTGCCGCAGTGGCTTTGCCACCTGTGCCGCGCCCGCAGCTTCCCGTCCGTGCGCCGCTGACGACGCAAACTGCATGCACCGCCCACTGACGACAGTGCCCCCTGTGCTCCACCAGACGCCTCCGCCGACACTGCCCCTTCCCGAGCGCGACGTACCGCCCACTCACCAACCTCGCCCCGAGCCGCGAACACCCGCGGGAGGGCCAGGCCACGAGGCCTCTGCGCCAGCGCCGCGCCAGCGCTTTGGGAACGCGTCCCGCTGCATCTGCCAAGCGGCTGGCCGCCCAGCGACGACCTCATCACTTGCGCACCTGCCCACTGACGGCCTAGGTACTCACCTCAGAGGCGAGAAGCACGAACGCCTGACAAGCGCCCGCAGGCCACTTTACCCGGCAGTCCTGCGTCTGCGCCAGTAAATACCAGCGCGATTGACATTTTCCTGTCGGCAGTCCACCCGCCACGGCACATTCGAGAGGACATGCTACCGCTGCGCGACTTCTGCATCATCCGCATTTCAAGGCGAGCACAGCCATTTCATGCACACGCTACCTTCAGCAACTTGGGTGGCAGCATCTCTGGTGCCCCTGCGCAGGTTTACCCCTGACGACAAGGACAGCGCCAGTCGGCGAAGTTAGAGCCCCACAGCAAATCCATGCCATCGATCACGAGAAATCAATGGGCGCGCAAACATAAACTTTGCGACGCCGATCGGCAAATACCCGTCCCCTCCACGCTGGGTCAGTGACTAAGTCCCTCACTTCTGCCTGCCGCAGATTCGCGTGGGCCACCTCACAGGCGCCGCAATTTAGCGCGCGCCAGGCTGCGCTGCCAGACGCGCCAGCCGACAGCGTGCCGCCATTCACTCTCCAAGAGCTCGACAGAGGGCTGTCCAACCTCAAGTGCGGAAAAACACCCGACACGACTGGAATCAGAGCCGAGATGCTAAAAAGCGCCCCTGCGGAGCTGAAGCAAGCAGTTCGGCATTGTACACAGCGATCTTACCGGCTGATTCACCTCCCCCGCAAATCTGGCGACAGACCATGACCTCTGTTATCCCGGCAGCAGGCGACCTCACGCAACCCCATATGTGTTTCTCTTTTTGCAGCAACCCTTTATTCTAGAAGCTCTTCGGATGGGCAACAGCCGCCAGATCAAGCTGGATTCCGGCCTCGACGTTCAACGCAGTATCACCTATCTGCATTCCATGTGCTTCGCGAGAATGCGCAAGAATGGAACGTTTCTTCTCTTGGACAACGACGCTTGATTCCAAGAAACCTTCGACGCGCCTATTGGCAGCATTGACGAGCCAAGGCGTCGCACCAGCTTGCGCTCATCCATTCCAGCGACTAAACTCGGGACAAACAGCGACGTTGCGGACAGACGTGAACAGCCGCCCATTCACTCTTCTGAGGGGTGTAAAAAGGTGGCCCCTCAGTTCATGATTTTCAAATTCACTTCATGATTATATCATGCGCTGGCTCGTCACAAGCTGGACGCAACGGAAACGCGGGATCAAATCGGGATCCATAAGAGATTGTAGCCTCACCAATCTTCGTTTTGCCAACGACGTCCTGTTGACGAGCCGTACCCTTCCGAGCCTTACAATAATGCGTGTGGAAATGGCTGCGGCTGCACGACATCACGGTCTGCAAATCCACCCAGACAAGACCAATATTCCGACCAACTTGATTGAGCGTGCCGGGAGAGCATGGCAACGTGTGGTCAAAATTAACGACATGGATATCGACATTGTACCGCACCATGTCACTGTCAAGTATTTTGGGCAGCGGCGGATCGTATGTCAAGACGCCATGCCCACAGAGGTACAGCACCGACTCAAAGCAGGATGGGCCGCATTTGCAACGCACAGACCCGAGCTCACATGAAAATGCAAACCCTCTGGAACGTCGACTCCGACTTTTCAAAGGTACTGTCACGTCAACGGTACTTTACGGCGCAGCTATGTGCAGTCTGATCGTGCTTTTGAGACCACTGCTACAACGTATGCAGCGCAGGATGTTGGGAATACTTGTTGGATCCACAGGATCCCCAAGGCGCCGTCGAGCTAGAACGGCTCCAACGAAGTAGGTACCGACGCATCCAACCACGGGGACAATCACACGAGCCAGGTGGTAGAATTGGAGCCCTGGGTTGAGTACATCGAACGAACGACGCGAGACCGGCATAGGATTTTATGCATAATCCCAGAGTTCACGATTGGATCACGACGCAGAGAAGGATGGTGTGGAGATGCGCTGGCAGACTGGCGAAGCGTTCTGCTCAAGAGAGGACGCGGCGCGTCATTAATTGCCATCCCTCCCTACACGTCAATGTGAGGGGGCACGGGACATCAGGTGCGCAGTGCAGGCGACATGCGCGAGGCCCTTCATGCCAGAGGCGTGCGCCGCCGACTAGCCCGCAGCAGTTTTGACGTTAATGACACCGACAGTCGGCTGGTCCTTGCTGCGAACGGCGCTACTTGTAAATGGAAACACAGTTTGCGAACGACGACGCCGGCAGTGACCCCGAACGCATGCAGCTCGATCCAGAGCACCGCGCGCCGACGTCGACACCCAGAGTCTGAGTGCCCTTCTTCCCCTTCTTCTTCCCACGTTGTGACCCGTCTGAACGTGC
>CAUYUJ010016762.1:227958-230458 GCA_963575745.1 Prorocentrum cordatum | reverse complement strand
AGAACACCATTCCTGAACCATGTTTAGATCGCCCAGAGCCAACTGTAGGCCACTTCGTGATCTTCGTGTTCCCAGAACACTAGTCCTGTGCCATGTTTTGAACGCCCGAGCTGAGGCAGGCTGAGGCCGAGGCAGGCTGAGGCCGAGGCAGGCTGAGGCTGAGGCTGAGGCACGCCGAGGCAGGCTGAGGCTGAGGCTGAGCCAGGCTGAGGCTGAGGCAGGCTGAGGCTGAGGCAGGCTGAGGCTGAGGCTGACGCAGGCTGAGGCCGAGGCAGGCTGAGGCTGAGGCTGAGGCAGGCTGAGGCTGAGGCAGGCTGAGGAGGCTGAGGCTGAGGAGGCTGAGGCTGAGGCTGAGAGGCGGACGCTGAGGCTGATGCAGGCTGAGGCTGAGGCTGAGGCCGAGGCAGGCTGAGGCTGAGGCTGAGGCAACCGAGGCAGGCTGAGGCTGAGGATGAGGCTGAGGCAGGCTGAGGCTGAGGCTGAGGCTGTGGCTGAGGCTGAGGCTGCGGCTGAGGCAGGCTGAGGCTGAGGCTGATGCAGGCTGATGCTGAGGCAGGCTGAGGCTGAGGCTGAGGCTGATGGCTGAGGCTGAGGCCTGATGCTGAAGGCAGACTGAGGCTGAGGCTGAAGCAGGCTGAGGCTGAGGCTGAGGCAGGCTGAGGCTGAGGCAGGCTGAGGCTGACTGAGGCTGAGGCAGAGGCTGAGGCAGGCAGAGGCTGAGGCAGGCTGAGGCTGAGGCTGAGGATGAGGCCGAGGCAGGCCGAAGCTGAGACAAGGTGAGGCTGAATGGGGGAAAAGGGGGGGGGGAGGAGGGGAGGCTGAGGCAGGCTGAGGCCGAGGCAGGCTGAGGCAGGCTGGCTGAGGGCTGAGGCGAGGCAGGCTGAGGCTGAGGCGAGGCTGAGGCTGAGGCTGAGGCTGAGCAGGCTGAGGCTGAGGCTGAGGCTGAGGCTGAGGCTGAGGCTGAGGCAGGCTGAGGCTGAGGCCGAGGCAGGCTGAGGCTGAGGCTGAGGCAAGCCGAGGCAGGCTGAGGCTGAGGCTGAAACTGAGGCAGGCTGAGGCATCCGTAGGAATCCATAGGAATCCTTAGGAATCCTTAGGAATCCTTAGGACTCCGTAGGCATCCTTAGGAATCCGTAGGCATAGTTAAGCATCCTCAGGAATCCTTAGGAATCCTTAGGATTCCCTAGGAATCCTTAGGAATCCCAAGGAATCCGTAGGAATCAGGATTCATAAGGATTCCTAAGGTTTCCTATGGATTCCTAAGGATGGGTACGGATGCCTTAGGAATCCCTTGGAATCCTTAGGATTCCATTGGATCCTAAGGCCGTTGCCACTGCGACTGTCATTGCGAATGCGACTGCGACTGCGAGAACAGCAGAATTCGACAACCGGATTCTCACCTGAATCTTAAGGGGAATGCTTCCAGATATGCTTATACACATCGCTGTTAGGTTGCTTTGCCAGGATAACTTTTCGTCCAGAATTCCCCTGTAGGAGCACAGGCCCGACCCTCGGCCAGCTCCGCGGCGGGAGGTGCCAGCCGGCGGGGGGCGTTCGGGAGCGCCCGCCGCGCCGCTGATTAGAACCAAGGGAGGAACGTGAGGGAGGAGGGAGGAAGAGGAGGAGGAGGAGAGGAGGAGGAGGAGGGGAGGAGGAGGAGGAGGAGGGAGGAGGAGGAGGAGGAGGAGGAGGGAGGGAGGGAGGAGGAGGAGGAGGAGGAGGAGGAGGAGGAGGAGGAGGAGGAGGAGGAGGAGGAGGAGTCCGCCGACCCATGGTCAGCAGGGCGGACCCGCCGAGAGGCGGGAGCAGGACGGCTGACACAGGCCAGTTCGGCACGCAGCTGGCCACGTTTGCCTCGAATCTGCCTCCTCGTGAAGAGGTGCAGAGATCGAGTCAACAAGCGCGCGCATGCGACTAAGCTGGCACACGCCCGTTCGCCCGCGTCAGGCGGGCGTTTCTGTTTCCGCGCTCTTTTTTGAGCACGCGCGCGCGCGTGTGCACACTCTAACTGCTAGTTCGTCCTCCCTCATCCTCGCGAGGGAGCAGGGGCGATAGGGGGAGTGGGAGGGATAGAGACGAGGAAACGGGAGAGGGTTGGAGGAAGTGAAGGGGAAGGGAGGTCCTGGAACGAGAGGAGGGAGTTGATTGGATTGGGGAGTGCAGGGAAGGGAATGTGGAGGGCGAGGCGACTGGGAGGGAGCTATGGTGATGAGCATGATGGAGGGGGCAGAAATCGGGACGAGAGGTGTGCGGGGGAGGGCGGGCGGAGGGAGGGGGAGGGGGGGGGGGAGCAGGGGACAGGGAGCAAGGGCAACGGGGCAGGGAAAGACCCTCCTCCTCGCTCCCTCATCCGCCTCCGTGTCCTCGTTCCTGTTCGTCCTCGCAGTCGTGGCTGGTCGTCGCCGTCTTTATTGTCGCCGCAGCTGTCGCCGTGGTCCTAGGCAGACGTCGTCGTCGGCAGGCGGCCCCAGCTGCTCGCCCTGCCAGGGCCGTCCGGGCA